>JANAVB010028198.1:7044250-7163248 GCA_029216955.1 Iris pallida | reverse complement strand
TTTTTTAACTTGATATCCTAAATTTTTTTTTGTAACAAGTTGATACCTCAACTATTATTTTTTTTTTAACTTGATACCTAATTTTTAAAAAATCCCAAATGTCCTTATCCCTTCCCTCTTCCCTTCTCCCATCCCCCCCTCCCCCCACTCCGGCCACCCCCACCCTTCCGCTCCGCCTCCCCTCCGGCCACCCCTCTCTTCCCACGTCCGGCCAACCCCCCCTCCCGCTTCCGGCGTCACCGCCGCGGCGGCGGCTGCGACTGCTGCTGCTGCGGCGGCAGCTGTTGTTGCGGCGGCAGCTGCTGCCGTGGCGGCCGGCGGCGGTGGGTAGGGGGTTGGCCGGACGCGGGAGGGGGGTGGCCGGAGGGGAGGCGGAGCGGGAGGGAGGGGTAGCCGGAGTGGGGAGGGGGGGGTTGGAGGGGGGGGTTGGAGGGAGGGGAGGTAATTTTAATGTTTGAGCAGGGGTATTTTCGTTCCAAATTTTTTTGGGTATCAACTTGTTATAAAAAAAAAAGTTTAGGATATCAAATTGAAAAAACGGAATAGTTGAGAGTAGCAAAGTACAATTAAGCGTTAATTAAAAGCTCCTAGATTCTCCTCTACAGGAAAAAGAAATTATTGAATGTACCAAACATATGATGTCATCGTGGTCAAGTAGTATATGGAATCAATTACTAAACACCACCAACACAGAAATGTAACTGATATTCATAGGATGAGAGGCGAAATGTCCTACTTAAAATGATAAATACTTAGTGGCACATTACCTAACATATTAGGATATAGTAGTGTTATTCTGCCCAACATGATGTAATTTTGGATTTTGGATCCTAGTGAGGTAGGGCACCTCTCATTCTAGACAAACTTAAAAGATTTTTGTGAAACCATAAAAATAAGCGTGTTCATGACTTGGTATTATTCACATAAAATTTGTTAGAAGGACACACAACTTTTATCTTCAATCAGGGCGATCAAAGGGTCAGTCAAACAAGACTTTGGACTTAGACAACTTTTTTTTGCTTAGGACAACTCCCATACTCAGCTTGATCCTAATAAAGGTTGGGGTCGCGAGTGACCCACTAGAATCGATATACAATAAGAATCAAGAAACTATAAAATTAGCTCCGGATAGGACGATCCAACCTCTCGGACCTACCATATCTGCAACGGTCAGCTAAAAAATTTGCAAATAAAAAACTTAGATGGACATTATCATTATCATTCTACAGGCCGATTCTAGCTCTCTTTTTGGCAATTTCTAAAGGCACCTCAAGTTTTACTTGAGGGCAGTCCAATTTTTTTTTCTTTTGTTTACAAGTTTGTCACTCCAAATTTTTACTTGAGGACATCCCACATATTTGCATTTGGACTGCAAACAAAGTCGACATTCATTACATAAAGTAGGACTACAACAATGTTGGCAGTCCTATGTCCAAACGGAGAGTTTGGATTTGGCCTGACAACAAAGTTGGCAGTCCTAACATAAAATAGAACTACCAACTTTATGGCAATCCTAATTTAGGTTAGAACTACCAACTTTGTTGGCAGTCCTATCAAGAGCTCCACTAGCTGCTCGTCGCCACATGGAGCGTCGTGTACCCGTCCGTGCGTTTGCCGCTGGAGAGCAACATGCGGAGGCAGTCACTGCTCCACCGCGGCCAAGTGCAGCGCGATGCGTCCGTCCGAGGTCGGCTCCACGTGGTCGCCCGCCACGACGAAGTAGAGCGGCCCCACGAAGACGTCGCGGACCTCTTCGTTGACGTCCCTCGGGCCAGCAGCAGCTCCACGATCAGCGCCTCCCCGGCTGTCGTCGCAGCCTCGAGCAGCGTCCGTCCTGCTCGGCCGGTGGCCTCGACGTTGGGGTCGAACTCGAGGAGCAGTTGAACCAAGTCGGCACGGCATTGCGAGACGGCAAAGATGGAGCAGGTTCTGGCCGAGGTGGTCGATCGAGTCGGCCGCGCGCGCCACTCCGGGTCGCACGCGAGGGCAGGCAGGGGCGTACGGCGGAGAGCGGGGAAGAGCGACGGTAGGACTGTTAAAAGAGTGACAGTCCTATAAGAGGTTATGACTGTCAGTTTTGTTGACAGTCCTAAAATATACTGAGAATTGGACAACTCTAAAGAAAACTTTGGACTATTCTGAGTAAAAATTGTACCAAGTTGGACTGTCCTAAAGTAATAAATTGTTCCAAAGTAAAATATGAAGTGTCTATGAATAATGCTATTTGTCCCTCCAATTTGTACCTCCAAACCGTCCCTCCTTACGTGGCAGCTGATGTGGCGCTGACGTGACAAATTTTAAAATTAAAATTAACATTAACATAAAATTAACATTAATATTAACGTTAACGTTAACATTAACAATAATATTAATATTAATATTAATGTTAACATTAACAATAGTATTAATATTAACATTAACATTAAAATCAATATTAACATTAATTAATATTAATATTAAGTTAACATTAATTAATATTAACATTAAATTAACATGTATAAAATTGTATAATTAACTTTTTGGGTTAAAATTTGTCATGTCATCGGCCATATCAGATGACACATAATATTATTTAACATGACATGTCATGTCAGCTACAACATAAGAAGGAATATATTAGAGAGACAATTTGGTGGTACGAATAGTATTAGTCTAAAATAAATATATATTTTTTTAGCTTGGATGATGACGATGTTAGGAAAATAAGATGCGATGGTACTACAAGTTGGAAGAAAAGAAAAATAAAAGAATCAATCAAGATGAGAGAACTGAGTTGCTGTTTGACTCCAAGGAAGATCTCAAAATTCAATACGTTTGACCAAAAGAAGGTTCTCAGCACTTCCCAATCCCACATGACCCCCATATGCCCAGTCCCGACCTCCCTCCGAACGCCCCTCGCCATAGCCGGCGCATTGCAGTGGACGAGGAACTCGCACCACCTCTCTAAACCCAAACAAACAACAATAAAACAAACAAACAAATAGCCGTCAGCTTTGACAATTCGTTCGCTTGCATGTGTTGGTGTTTTCCTAACACCGTCCCTTTTCCTATAGAGAGTAAGAAAATGGAACTATATATATGGAAGTAGATCAAGCAACTCGCGAGTGGAGAAGGAAGAAGCACACACAACACGACCATGAGCTCCGTAACAAACCCATATCTCAGCTTGTTCCCGAGCACTCACAGGAAGAAGACCGGCAGCATGGACGACTCCGGCAAACCACTGCAACAACAGACCAGTTCGAGCTCCACCAAGTTCAAGTTCATTCTCATACTGCTCCTTACGAACCTCCTTTCCGTTTACATTTCCATTTCCTATTCGTCGTCGGCGTCGGCCGCCAGCGCCATCGACTTCTCCTCCCTGGCGAGCCGCTTCAGCCTCTGGGACTCCCAGCCGATCCTCCGCGAGCTCAACACCACCCAGGCCAAGCTCGCCCACGCCGAGACCCAGCTCGCCACCATCCAGCGCCGCCTCACCACCTCCAACTCCCTCCTCGAGACCCTCCTCGCCGACCTCGGCGAGGCCAAGCGCTCCTCCGCCACTCCCGAGGGGGACGGGTGGCAGAGCGAGCTCTCGGCGGAGCTCAAGCTCGCGGTGGGGCCCCACAAGCTCCCCCTCGGCTTCAACCCCAACCTCGACTCCGACCAGATCTTCCTCCCCCTCGGCGCCGCCTGCCGCCGCCACCAGGACCAGCTGGAGCGGTACATGGCGTACAGGCCCGGCGGGGAGTGCCCCTCCGACGACGTCTTCGCGCAGAGGCTGATGCTGAAGGGCTGCGAGCCCCTCCCGCGCCGCCGCTGCCACCCCAAGTCCCCCAAGGGCTACGTCGAGCCCGCCCCGTGGCCGGAGAGCCTCTGGTCGACCCCGGCCGACACCAGCGTCGTGTGGGACCCCTACACCTGCAAGGACTACAAGTGCCTCATCAACCGCAAGAAAGCCAAGGGCTCCTACGACTGCAAGGACTGCTTCGACCTCAACGGAAGGGAGAAGGTCCGGTGGACCGGAGACTTCGGCGAGCTCGACTACAGCATCGACACCGTGCTGGCGCTGCGGAGGAAGGGGACGATACGCATCGGGCTCGACATCGGGGGCGGCAGCGGGACGTTCGCGGCGCGCATGAGGGAGCGCGGGAACGTGACGATAGTGACGAGCACGATGAACTTCGACGGGCCGTTCAACAGCTTCATCGCGTCGAGGGGGCTGGTGCCGATGCACGTCAGCATCGCGCACCGGCTGCCCTTCTTCGACAACACGCTCGACATCGTGCACTCGATGCACGTGCTCAGCAACTGGGTGCCGGACGCCGTGCTCGAGTTCGCGCTGTACGACATCTACCGGGTCCTGCGGCCGGGGGGCATATTCTGGCTCGACCACTTCTTCTGCGTCGGGGCGCAGCTCAACGCGACGTACGTGCCCATGTTCGACGGGATCGGCTTCAGGAAGCTCAGGTGGAACGCCGGGAGGAAGCTCGACAGGGGGGTCGAGATGAACGAGTGGTACCTCTCGGCCCTGCTGGAGAAGCCCATGAGCTGAGTGAGAACTACTGAGAGTGTGTGTGTCATTTGTGTGTCTCCATAGTACTCTCCTTCTTGTTCATCGACTCTTGAGTTGGAAATTTGAAACAATTCATGTACGTTTCTACTTTGTGCTATTCTTCCTTTCCTTCATTAGACAATAAAACTAGCACATTCTTCGATCCTGTCCGTGTCCGTATCTGTGTCGTATCAAACACATATGAGACAAATAAGATATATACAGTGAGGTGCAGAAAACAAATTTGACTACTACTACTACTACTAACCATCACCAAGTTGTAGAAAACTAATGCCGATATCATTCGTGTCCGTGTCAGTGTCCCACTCATGCCAGACCGTGCCCTTGTGGTACCCACCAAGTTGCCTATACAGAAAAATTTCTGACCGAAGTTCGTCAAAATCGGAAAAAACGACATATTTTTAACGAAATTCCAAAACCAAGACCTTTCCGCTAGATGGACCGGCAGAAATTGGACACGGATGTGTTCGTGTCTGTGTCGTATCAAACACGTATGAGACAAATACGATGATATATACGGTGAGGTGCAGAAAACAAATTTGACTACTACTACTACTAACCACCAAGTTGTAGAAAACAAATACGACGATATTGTCCGTGTCCGACTCTTATCGGACACTGCCCTTGTGGGACCCACCAAGTTGCCTCTACTACTACCAACTAAAGAAAAGAAAGTAGTCTCCAATCTCGACGCACACCACCACACCCAAACCCAAAAGTTTTGGATTAAAATATCATTGGACGGAAATGGCCGTTACTCTGTTCCCAACCACCACCTATCCCTCCCCGTCTCCTCCAAAACTCCGTTCCCACTCTTCTCATCCTTCTCCTCCCGTTCCATGCCACTCTAGACCCACCAATCGCTGCGGCGGCGGCAGCAGCAAGCACCTCACCGCCGCCGCCGCTTCCGGCGCCGGAACTGCCATTCCCGCCCCTCCCCACAGCAACATCAGCGAGGAGCTCCGACAACTCTACGAGTGCTGCAGCTACTGGAAATGGAAGGGCTTCGACATAAACTTCCTCGTCAAAGGAACGGCGGGCCCTCCTCTGCTCCTTATCCATGGCTTCGGTGCTTCTGTCGGCCACTGGCGCAGGTGAGAAACATGAAAAAGATTGGATTTTGTTTGGTTTACGTGGTTTCAAAAACCATCTATATTAGCATGAATCGGGAAGGAAGTAGAAAAGCATTTCTTTTCGAGAGAAAGATCGAACCTTTTTTTTTTTAATTGCTTCTTTCTTTTGTTCGAGTCCTCCTATTTTGGGCCAAAATTTGGGATAAAAGCTTTGTTGTTGTTGTATGGAAATTGTTCCTAATGTTAAATCACATATGAGAATTCTCTTAAAAGAGTTTGTAATGTTTGCTGAGGATGTGTTGGTTAATAGTAGATGAGCAACATTGAAGCATATAACTCACTACTCACTAATGTGTTTGTAATAAGCACCACTTTTGAGCAGGTAATTTCAATTTTCTGAAAGGAAACATGTAGAAGTAGAGATAGAGACAATGATAGTATAAGAAATACAAAAAAGAGGCTTAGGGACAAATTGTCGAAGTGAAGAGTATTAAAGAGTTTGTAAAGACAAGGAAGGCTTCATCAAATTGCAGATGGTGGCGAAACTCAGTTTCTGTGAATTAGTAAGAAAACCTTGTCAAAGTAGCCAAAATCATGTTGGGAATCGGACACGCCCTCATGCGCTCCGATACCGAGTCTGAGACGTTGCTGCAGTGAAAACTTAGGCCAACCCACCTGAAATAACCAACCTCCGTCTAACAAACACCAAGCACGGATAAAGACAAGTATATGATGGTGACTATGTCACCTGGATAAATCACAATCTCTATAACTCAGATGAAATTATGTTGAACCATTTGCCCTAATAGGTTCAACCCCCTCACAACACTCAAGAAGAAAAGAAAGATATTACAATTGAAATCGCTCACCAACCCGTAGCAATCTCTCTAACCGAAGTTGACGATTCCTCGATTAGATCTCTTCTTCCTTCTATCTTGATCTCCTGTTGACGAGCACCTCGAATCTCAACATTGTGTTATGCTTTGTGCCTCCACCTTCACCCCATATATATATAGGATGAGAAAATCATATTATAGGTCATAATAGGATTTCCTAAATAGGAATAAAATTGGAATCCTACTATACGTAAAATATTTCATCAATATCATATTTTAGATCATAATAAAAATTCCTAAATAGAAGTCATAAAATAAGAATCATATTATATCTAAAATAGCACAACACCAATTATGGACATCCAAATCTAGACTGGACTCCAACAAATCATGCATTCGAATTTCTCTGGCGAACATCCAAGACTATACTATCTAAGAAAGTTGTCTTCGTGACGAAGTTTCTTGTATTTCGATGTTGGATGTAGCTTTAGTTAGGTTCCAACTTTATTTCTCGTATGGTTATGTAATTTGATTACCTCAAGTGTTATTCTAATTTCTGTCATGGCTTCAGAACGTGGTTCGACCTGGCAATTTTGGTGTAAATTAGGAATTAGGGCAGGTTGATGTAGGTTTGTAGTATTTCCAAACTACTTCCTTGGGGTAAATTTGGTCTAGTGCATAGTTAAACAAGGCTACTTATTTGTTATTGTAGGCTTTCTCTCATTTTGATATTGGCATTGTCATAGTCAGATGTCTAGGGATTGTATTTGGTTGCTTGACTATGCATTATTGATCTCTTGCTTTTGTCTCAGAAAAAAAAAAACATATGCTTGAACTGCTTCTTTTTATACTTGTGCCTTTTAGTAAGATTTTGATTTACTCATTCCCTTGTCTACACTACCTTATTGCAAAGTATTTCCATGTGGAAATGATTGGTAAGTAAATTGGATATTTCTTTCTTTCACAATGTTAGCGGCAAGCTAGCCATTATTTGTATCTCTCTATATTTTAGAACGCAAGTAAGTTTTAGTATTTGAATCCTCTTACACAATTTCATGAAGTTGAACTCATATAACTAAAGAAAAGTCCTGCAAATTTCAACACCTTATTAATGAAAAGTTCTCTATATTTAGGGCTAATTAGTGCTTAGACCCTGGGTTTTATACCAGTTTACATGTCCAATTGGAGAGTTTAGACCCTAGATTTTAATTTTTTGTTTCTTTTTTCCTATTACATACACCCTCCCTTCATGTTTGATAATGAAATTTCCATACATAGGTTGGGGAGGGTATAATTGTAGAAAGAAAACAAGAAATAAAACTACAGCGTATAAACTCTCCAATTGGACATGTGAGGGCTTAAACTCTAAACTGGTATAAAATCCAGGGTCTAAACTCTAATTAGCCCCTATATTTATTTCTTCACTGCAGGAACATTGAAGTACTATCTGAAGGTTACACTGTCTATGCCATTGATCTTCTTGGTTTTGGTGCCTCGGAGAAGCCAGAAGGCTTTTCTTATACAATGGAAACATGGTCTCAAGTAATGTATCTATTTTTATTTATTTTGGGCGTGTGTGCGTGTGCTTTTATTTTCCGTTATGTAGGAAATTATATTCGATGTCATACTCGTATTTAACAGATGTCTTATTTGAACAGCTGATTTTGGATTTTGTGGATGAAGTCATTAAGAAACCTACAATATTGATTGGGAACTCAATTGGAAGCCTTGCTTGTGTAATCGCCACTTCAGGTCAACTATCCTTTAAGTTGCTACAAATCGTTCTAATCGTGATATGTTTTTGAAAATTTTGAACTATGATCCAGTAAAACAAGCTGATACAAATTTGTACTGGTAGCTTTACGGATTAGGTTTTGTTAGAATGTTAAAATGGCATGTTACTGGTTCTGGCATTTTACTGGTTCTTATGTCAGTCATCTATTATCGGCTCATGATTTTGGCCCTTACTATACCTACCCGGGGAATAATCCTTAAAAAAAAAAAAAAAAAAAAAAAAAAAATCTAGGTTCTGCATTAGCTTAAGGGAAGGTCTTAGTGTTGACAAAGAGTTCTAAATTTTTCTTCTCTAATTTAAGGACTATTCTCAACAGACTTTGCAATCTTTCTTTACGTGTGATGTTTGTTTCACCAGAATCTACTAAAGGGTTGGTTCGTGGGCTTGTGCTACTAAATTGTGCCGGTGGCATGAACAACAAGGCAATTGTTGATGATTGGAGGATCAAGTTGGTGTTGCCATTGCTTTGGCTTATAGACTTCTTACTGAAGCAAAGGGCAATTGCGTCGCCCATTTTTGAGCGTGTTAAGCAAAGGTACATTGTCCTCTTGGTGTTATAACTTCTCGTACATATAGCAGTAGCAAATTTCTAATTATATTGGACTCTAACAGGGAAACTCTGAAGAATGTACTACTCTCTGTTTACGGAAACAAGGAATCTGTTGATGAGGAGTTGGTTGAGGTAAATAGGCTTTGCCTGGCAGTGCCATCCATAGTATATAGATTCCTCATTCTAAGTGTCGATCATCTAACTGCAGATCATCAAGAGACCAGCTGACGATGCAGGGGCTCTTGATGCATTCGTTTCCATAGTAACTGGACCCCCGGGGCCAAATCCTGTAACCTTGATGCCGAGAATCTCTATTCCTGTTTTGGTCTTGTGGGGTGATCAAGATCCGTTCACTCCTCTTGATGGTCCAGTAGGAAAATATTTTTCTTCCCTGCCTTCTCAGTTCCCAAACGTGCAGCTCCATGTCCTTGAGGGAGCCGGCCACTGCCCCCATGATGACAGGCCGAACCTTGTCCATGAGAAGCTGCTTCCTTGGTTGGCTTCGCTTCCTGCTTTGTAAGTGAGATCCATCGACGCTGTTCGTCTTAAGATGACAAATTTGGTCACCTTCAGATTAAGTGTTCATACTGTGGAGATAATTGATGTTCTTAGTTTCAGAAGAGCTATCAAAATTGAACTGCTTCGCTTCCTGGCAGACTCCTAAATATGTTCTATTATACCACCGTCTGCTCCCCTCCTGTGTCAGTCACTTATGAACATAAAGCATTACGATTGTGTTCACTTTGTTATGCTTGATACTGAAGTCAATACACATCTCTCCCTTTTTTTTCCCTACATGTAAACTGTTCTCTTTGTGAAATAGAACATCTGAGAACAACAAATATTTGTTGATATAACAAATTTTGCGTGTGTATCACCCTAGTATATGAGTCACCATCTTTTAGTTTATTTTGCTTCTGACTTTTTGGCTGATTTAATTCCTTGCTTGAAGGGATTTATGAGTGTATAAGTGTTTTTAGTTCAATCCTATATTTACTAGTATGCTGCTGTGCTTGTGATTTTTGAAGCATCTGCCATTGTCTTCTGAAATACATCAGAAATTTGGTATTCCGTGAAGGCTTCTTGAAAGTAATTGATCAGCAACTCCATGCTAGAAGAAATATATATTAATGCATACTCGGTCAAGTCAGGAAAGAAAGTATCCCTGGCTTCTATGACACGAACAAGTCTAATATGAACCGACAGTGTGAATCTAAGAATCAGGTTTACCACCTCTTTTATTTTATTTTTTGTGGAGAAAAGTTCACTGCACCTCTTAATACGTAAATTTGAGTTAGCTGATTCGAAAGAAGTAAACTAGTATAGGGTCCATAATGGAGAGTTCATCATCTACATGGAAAATCAGCTACTATTTGGATACTTAGCCACTAGATCTTAAAGGCTTCTGACTTTTTTTCCTTATGCTTGCTCTAGTAGCTATTCTTGCACTCATTCCATTTAAGCAAGCATATGAAACCTTTTTTAACATCTCCCATTTATCAGTACAAATCCAAGTTAATGATGCATTGGTGGTAAATAGCTGTTCTTCTCAAGTTTTTATAGCATGCAACAGTATATCCATGATGAAGTTTGTTTAGACGTCCCAGTTCCGTGTGCTGGAAATTGCAAGGCATTTCGTTTGTGCAATGATTTAGGAAGAAGTAAAATAGCTACTCAAATAAAATAAAAAAAATGCAAGATGTATGCAGTTATATGGCATTACTAAACCCAGGAGAGATTGGGAAGCTCAATTGGACCTCTTGCATTTTACTTACTACTCAACCCCACCAGCTTCATCCATCATAGATAAATTAATCACGTACTACATATTCATAAGTACTACAAATATAATCCCTGCTTATAATCCATTGGTATTCTAGTTCAACTAGATACATCAAGCAAGAAATTGTATGGAGATATAAACAGCACTCCTCATTACTTCGCCTGTGGAGCAGCTGCATTGGGGCCTGTTGCCTGCACAAGCACCATCAGACAGAAAAGTTGCCATCAAATTAACCATCACAAAACTCTATTGAAAGAGAAAGCAAGCAGCAAAATAAAAAAGAATAAATGTAGATATGTTATTAAGGACCTTTGGTTTCTGCGGCTTCTGCACCCCAGCCTTTGCCTGCTGAAAACTTCGGCGACCCTGATTGCTGCTGGTGTGGAACCTTGAGGTTTCACTGCTTTCATGGATGTCGTCCCTTACACCCTCAAATGAATTAACTATGTCAACACAAAAGCCGCATCAGGAAGAACAACTGATGGGATCGAAACGTATACTCTTGCGTGAAGCAAACATGTCCAAGTGCAAAGAGAGCATTGCAAATTGGTCGATGGAGAAAGCAGACACTAATATGTTACTATAAAGACTAACATGCATTGTGCTTTTCCTAAGCAGCATATACGCTTCTCTTGGATGGTCCTGTCTCTATATTCTACTAAAACCAAAAGAAGAAAAAGGTCTAAGAAACTTCACGATTAACGTGATTCAATGGAAGGTCTAGAAAATGCCGCGGATGGACCAGGAAATATGCCACTTCTCTTCAAGACTGAAAGATCATCACAAGGAGGCTCAGAAATGTATTTGGCGTAAGAGGACCCTATGGCTGCTTCTCTCTCTCTATAGCGGGCCCAAGTCACCAGGTACAGACCAGAGATGATTAAGAGCCCTCCAATAATGCTGCTAGTGGATAATAATATTAGTGAGCAAGTGAGAATCGCAAATAAAACAAGAGGTCATATTTCTTGAAGAACACCAAAGCAAATATCCTAACCAATTGACTTCAGACCATAGCATAGATATTTTATGCTACTTTACAAATATTGATAGCAAAATTACATGGAACTTCACCATGCCAATTTAACCCAATGTCAGTAACACATTTGTTTCTGTACTCTCTCTTGCATGAAACTCTCATTTACATGGAAGTCACACCTAAACAAAGATCATATCATGTGTACTGCACATTCATGGGTGTGTGGTCGAGGGTGTCTCAATGCATGCATGCATATACGTTCGAATACATTGTATATGCACACCCACATCTGAATGCTTGTGTTTGTGTTTTTTTTTTCTGTTCGGAGTGAAATCGAAATGGCCAATTAACAATTCATCACCTATAACAATTAAAGGAGATGAAAGAAAGAACACATCCAGAAATAATAGTGATTATAGCGCAAACCTTCCAAGATAAATGGGGCTCCCGAGGAAAATTCTTGACAAGAAGGCAGACACTACAGGTTGAAGCGGCATGTATAAGGCCACCAAGGCAGGCCCTAGGATCTTGTTTGACCAGGTCAGTAGTCCATAGTTAAGAGCAGATGCAACAATTCCCTGAAATTTTCAAGCAGTAAAAAGTAAATAAGTACACGTGAGTGAGAGAAATAGATTAGTCAATGGTTAACTTTTTTAAGGTATTTGATGCTCTGATAAACGTAAACAAGGACAGTGGTGGGTTGAATGGTGAAAAGGCTCAGAAGGCTTACTATCCCAGGATCCTTCCAATCAGCAAAGAGAATTTAGAATCGTTTAGAAACCATATTTGGATAAAATTGATCTATGATGAACATAAACCGTTACAAAAGTTTTAAGTACTAGTAGGCCAAAGTATAAAGTACTTACATGGACTAAACCTTTAGGTTGTCAGGAGGAAAGATCACCTGACACACTAGGATTTTCCTTATATGGTGCATAGACAAAGGATCCTGGTATGATAAGTTGACGGAAAGGTTTGGTTATAGGCTTCTCTTTTCTGAGTTCTGACAGAAGTATACAATTCATCAATGTGATGCAATATGTTTGCATATGTACTTGATCTTCTTTACGATGTAGTTTTATTGAGAATATTTGTAAAATGAATTGCACAGCACACACTGACACACATATTGCATTTGGAGGAAAAACATTAATCAAATTAAAAAAAGAAAAGAAAAACTCAGCACTACTGACAAAAGGGAGCTTCAACTAGATTGTTCTTCAAGTTTCCAACTCAAACTCATCATATCTTCAAAAACCTAAATGAAAAGTAAAGGACGTGTGCAACTTGAGACTCTTTCAACAGTATCTGAATAATCCTAACAAATTCTAGCCCAATTAGGAAAACCAGTTTGCATCATTCCCTCCTAAGGAAAGACTTGTCCTCTATTTTAGGCAAACTCAATCCTCTAAAACTATATAATGAAAAACAGAGAATTAATCCTAGATTCCTGATTAAAAAAAAAAAAAAACTACAATTATAATTCGTGTCACCTTCTTGCGAGAGCTCAAATAATCTTTTATAATATTCACTTCAAGTGTCTAGATCCCTCGTTGCCTTCATCAAGTATATTATACAAAAAATAAACTGTTGGACTGTTCCACATGGATTATCTCCTAATGCATGCTTGCAGTTACAACCATTGTTTCTTTGTGAAGCACACCACGGAGATATAATCATACTTCTTAAGCTCTTGAACTATTGACCTCATAAGCCAGATAAACTTATCTCCACTGTATTCAACAATACTAATTATTTTTCATGAGAAATTTGTTAATTTTCTTTGATTCCAATGTGTTATAATATGATATACTTATGCGAGATGCTCCAACTTTTAGAACCAACTCCCAGTGTTCTATTCAACAATACTAGTTATTTTTGGACTGGTAGAGAAGTTGATAGTTTATTTTAATGTGGTAGTGATGTAGATAGTTTATTTTAATATGGTAGACTGGTAGTAAAGTATTAAGGGAGCTAAAGGGACGGTTTCTTAGGGACTTATTCAACTAGTTTAGTAAAGTTTATTAGTAATTTATAATTGCAGGTTGTCTTTTTATGAAACCTTAGTCATATCCCCGTACCTGTATCCAAAATTTGGATCATTTTTAGCCGAGTTTATGTGTCCTTCAATTATGAGTTTGAATGGTCCGACTCTTGGATATGTACCCGTACCCGACACCCGTACCCGAGTCCAGGTAACATAGGTTTTGACTCTGCCTTTAGACTCCTCTGCTGTCATAATTGGTGACACTGCCTTCGGACTAGAGTATTTTGACTCAACCACCTGTCAACTTATACTAAAAACATTTAGCATGCTTGTTCAATTAGGCAGTGCTGCTCAACTGGATAGGCCCAGTAGGTGTATTTTTATTTTATACATCAAATTCAACTTCATCCTTGAGCTATAGAGGTTAAACGACAGTATAAGTAATGATCCATGAGAATTCTTTAAAGATCTAAAACAAAAAAAAACAAAAGGTAACAATTGACAAAGCTGGCAATAGGTGAGTCAAAAGGATCAGTCCTAGGCAGGTTCTCATGGGCAAGCTTGCTGCTCCAGTGCATGATGAGTTCGTATGTCAGAGAGGGCTACTTATATAACGTGGTCAGATGAGCAGAATACCAAAGAAGCCAGCCATGATAAAATTATATTAGCCCTTAGCTCGGACCCATTTATAATATGATGACAAAGTATCTGTGAGCTCAGTAAATGGTTTAAAACAGTAACCAACTTGTGAACTCGTAACTTTTGGTCCTCTGGTCCATGGGTAAATTTAGGGGTTATGTCAATTCACTTTCAACATATGATATCATTCTCATGGAAGACAAATCTAAATAAGACACATGAGATTGCTTGGGTAAACTGTTTCTGGTGCATCAGTTATGAGAAGTATATGAAATTTTATTTTATTTCATCTTATACGCCCCTTATTGTTTTCGTATGAACCTTTTCATTTACTTGAGATAGTTGCTGAGACCATAGAATTTTCTCCAAGCAATAGAGCATGGGTAAGAATAAAAAGTTTCACACCTGGTGGAATTTGAGATGGCAAATATTCACTGATTGACATTACTTGGCTGGTCTATTGACCAACTTTCCAAAAGAAAAAGTAACTACTAATACTTACAGCATATAAAACGGCAATTATCTCAGATTGTGTCAGTGACCAATCTGCATAGTCATTAGTTGCAAATAATCCTGACAGTACCATCAAGGACGTCCCAAAGAAGTATGAGTATGCTGTCAAAGACAAGCTGGCAGGATACTTTACCAAGACCGGGGCCTGTAAACATTAAAGCATGAAGTGAAGCATTATACATGTATCACCACTTGTATTCAGAAAAATAAAAATTCAGAAATAAACATAAAAGAGTAGCTCTTATGTTCTGCATGTATAACGTCCTGTATTTCGTTGATAAAAGTGACCGCTTTTGGCTCGAGAATGGGGTTCGAGATGGTTCACTATTAAGCCTTGATAAACTAAGTTGGGTGTTAGTCATGATTTGAATTTGGTTTTGGTTAACTGGTTTGGAGATAGTGCCTTGTTCTTGTATGATTTGGACTCGAGTCCATTTGGGTTTGGATTTACTCTTGGCTGGTTAAACTCTTTGTGTTGGTTGGATTTAACCCTTGGTTTTTGTTGGTCTTAGTTGATTGGACCATGACTTGGTTGGTTGGCACTATGTTTGATGGGTTTGAAAGATTGGTTATTAGCGTAGCCCATGTTTGTGTAGGATACCTTAAGGAATTGATTCCAATTTCAAATTCAAATTTATATCTCGAACATCCTTGGAACTTTCTTCCTCTCATTTTTTGTATTTTATCTGGTCTCCAAATTTCTTTTGGTAACATCCTTAAATTGAAAATTTCGTTCTTGGCAACTTTTGAATAGCAACTCATTTCTGATAAGTTTTCATCATGCCTACCGGTGTTGTAAATGGCACATCGAGGCGCGTAAAATTAGCATGAGACGCAGCATGGCACAACGAGACGACTCGTCGTGACGCGAGGCGTTGCACTTCATTTAGGCACACACCTCAGTCGCGCCATGGTGCATTGAGGCGCGACCTCATACATAAACCCATAACATGCACCCTACTCTAACCTTCTATCCCGAATCCCCGATGCCACGCTTTTAACTTTCTAACTTCAGAATTCCATATTTACCCTCTTTTCTCTCTCGACCCTCTTTCACTTCTTCAAAAATTGTTGTTGACCCTCATCCTTCGATTGCAAATAACTTATTGTCAGACAAATAATTCAAGTTATGTTTTAATTTGCAAGTTTTTCTTGTTATGTTCTTACTTCTTCCCTTCTTTTATAGCTTCAATTTAGCCTTTGTGGATAATTTTCTTGCATCAACGAAATTTCCTTACCAAAGTCCAGTTACCTTCCTCAAGCGGACTATTTCATTTTGCAACTTATTTCTTATGAATTATTTTATACTTTTTTATGCCACTACATCAAACAATTCATCATTAAGATAGCATCTATCTTCCTTTACGGACTCTCTGCTATTATCAAATCCAGCAACCTCGGGTAAGAGTTTTAAATTTTGTAATTTTTCTCAACTGTCTATACAATAAATGGTGGATGAGGGTAATACAATCAATTTTATTGTGTTTCTAGAGTTCTAAAATAAATTAAAATGGACGCCTCATTTCACTAAGCCATGTTATGCGCTAGCCGCTATGTGACTCGCGCCTCGAGCGTTATATGTACATTGCGTCTCGCTATGCACATTGCGTCGTGACAACACCGATACCTACTTATTTGAATTGATTGAGAAGTGGACCGGATTCTATGTACCTTGGACCCTTGAAGCCTATATATAGAGTCATCTTCTCTCATTTTCCTTCGCATAAAAATCATTTTCACTTCTCTAAAGAGAGAAGGAGAGCTCTGCGGAAGCAAAACGGAAATCCTGAGGCAAGAAAACTCGGTGGGAATAGGCGAGTACGAGAAGGTCGGGTGCAAGGAATCCCTTCGACTCAAAGGCTAAGGCATTTTGTCGAACATGTGAGTGGCAATAACTAATATCTCCTCAATCTCTCACTTCTTAACAAAAGATTTCACTTTCATCCATATTCCTTATCATTGATACCCTAATTAAAATGGATCTAAGAAAAAAGAGATTATAGATATTGTATGCTCTTCATATGATTTCATGTTGATGTACTTTACATAATTCTACTTTGAAATATTATTAAAAGGTGAAATAGTAGTAGTATAAGGAAAAAAAACAAGGAATAACAAAAGGCCTAGAACTTGATGGTGGAACAAGAAAAAATGTGAATGCCTTGTAGAAATACATAGTAAAGGGACATGAAACACGAAGAACTAATGTCATGCCAAATAATATGTTAAAATGTGTCAAGGACATAGCAAATTACATTATAGGAATATCTAAATTTAATAAATAGACATCTAAGGCAGTTCTACCACTTTTCTGTACAGTAAATGCAGATAAACAACGGTTTTGCCTTGATATGAACAAGTTGTAAGCCAAATGTTATAACATGCAAACAAATGATCACCAATTATGAGGACAAGGTAATGAAACTTCCTGATCTAATACCTGTAGGGCGAGATAAGTAGCCATGCATAAACAGTTCCCTATCAAGCATAGCACGCCAATGTGCCAATGTTCCAGACCGATCTCAATCAAACCAGAAGCCAACCATCCAGCCGGTTCTGGCTGGGCTCTAGCGCTTATGTCACTCTGAGATACTAGGTCAAAGCCATTGTCACCAACCAATGCTGGGCCTCTGTAGAACACCATGAATATGGCACCTACAACACAGACAATGGTGCCCCCAACCTTGGCTCGGCCTTCAGTTGTACGCAAGTTGACGATCTCGGTGCTGCGAGCAGTACATGCCTTGAATTTAATGAAAAACGAAACGGAAGCAACTAAAAGTCACAAACATTTTACTTGAAATAAAGTGTAACTCACCCCATTAGAGCAGCCAAAATGAATGTAAAGGCTGGTATCGAAGGCTGAATAGCTGCAGCATAAGTAGGATTTGTGTAGCTAAGACCGATGAGAAACAGAAGCTGGTTGGCAAATATCCTAACAATTTTTCACAATATTTAGATTCGGACATCAGAGATCCGTTTCACGGGCATATAAACTGTAATCAACAATATTATAAGAAAGCGCAGCTTACCCAGTTAATCCAAGAAAGAAAAATGACAGGACAAGGCGGCGGTTCAGTGGAAGACGGTTCTTCCTGCAGAACATCAGAAATAATGTTCTTTTCAGGATATTCAATCAAAAGATGACAATTTAGTAATTTCTGACATAAGCATGAGGATAACCTATGTTGCACTATTACGGAGACGGATACATGACACGTTGCACAAGTACAGACACGATACGGGTACAAATATCATTTTCGTGTATCGGTGCAACATACTGAATAGTGACATAACACAATAGGATCGTTCCAGTCATCCTTGCATAACAGACTACCAAGGCCCACTAGAAACACTGAACAAGAAAGGAAGAAATGACAAAATTGGGAAATTCATCAAATGCAATAAGAAAAAAGCATCCAAAAATATGTTTTGTGATATCACTGATACGATACTGTAACAATTTGATGTGGACACGGTTTCTCAAACAAAAAAAAATAGTAATAATTGCCGATTTTTGTTAGCTTGAATTCTAGGAATAGTGCAAACATTGCAGAACTATTTCCGAATGTCTATACAAACACTAAATAATGAATTCGTCAATTGCAACGATAAACATGCTGATTCAATTCCGTGATAGAATAAAAAAAAAAGTATTAATTGCCAATTCCCTTGGGTTCGATTCTATGATAGAACCGACAGAGTTCCATCTCGGAGTTACGGTTCCCATTTCATGATCCTGCCTAACTTGGAATTTCACTTTCATCCCACTTACTCCTAACAAGCACGGACACTCCAAAACAGGTCCGACGCCCGTGCCGCCGTGTCCGTACCGCGTCGTGTCGGTCTCCGTGTCCGTACATCAGAACAATCGTTTCAGGAAGGAAAGAAATTAAAAAAAAAAAAAAAAGAGACGTTACCTATCGTGGAAGAAGGCGAGGGGGGCGAGGATGGAGAGGGCGAGGAGGTCGCGGAAGACGCAGAAGACGACCCGGTTCATCCCCACGTTCAGCGCCAGCTTCGCTATCACGTGGTACCCCCCGTTCACCGCCTGCACCACCGCCATCGCCGCGTGGGCCCTCCCCGCCGCGGCGGTCCCCCCCACCCCTCCTCCGCCGCCGCTCAAAGCAGCCATCACTCCTTCCTTCTTCCTCTTCTCCTTCAAGAATCGACCGATTATTAAGAGAGAGAGAGAGAGAGAGTGTGTGTGTGTGTGATGAAGAAGTTGCAGCAGCCGGTGGTTGGAGAATGGAAAGGGGGTGCTTAGCTAGGTCAGCAGCAGCAAATTTGAAGCTCAATCTAGATTTCTGATTGGTCCTCAAAAATTTTCTTTTTGGGTTGGGGTTGGGTCTACATGAAGTCTACTATTGAGAATCCACCTATCACCAAACAATAATCCAACCATAATAAGCATATGCATGTGGATCAGTGGATAGTTGCTCTCTAGATACGACAAATAACTACTTTAAAAAATAAAAATAGAAAAAAAAAAAGGGTCCGACTATTGACACCCCACCCATTTCTAAGGACACCCCATTAAAAAAAAAAAAAAAAAAAAAAAAAAAATTCCTTATTCCTATTCTACCCTCCCCTACTAAGCACACCCCATCCCTCCCTCTTCCTCCTCCCCGACTCCTCCTCCTCCCCCCTGGCTCCTCCGACCCCCCCTCCTCCTCCTCCTCCCTGACTCCTCCTCCGAACCCCCCCATCCTCCTCCTCCTCCGAACCCCCCTCCTCCTCCTCCTCCTCCTCCTCCCCCCTGGCTCCTCCGACCCCCCCTCCTCCTCCTCCTCCCTGACTCCTCCTCCGAACCCCCCCCATCCTCCTCCTCCTCCGAACCCCCCTCCTCCTCCTCCTCCTCCTCCTCCTCCGAACTCCCCGACTCCTCCTCCGACCCCCTGGCTCCTCCGACCCCCCCTCCTCCTCCTCCTCCCTGACTCCTCCTCCGAACCCCCCCATCCTCCTCCTCCTTCGAACCCCCCTCCTCCTCCTCCTCCTCCTCCTCCCCGACTCCTCCTCCGAGCAGTAGGTTCGACCTGTACTGGTCGAACGGACAAGGTCTGTTCGACCTGTATTGGTCGAACATGTCAAGACATGTTCGACCAATACTTGTCGAACAGACCTTGTCTGTTCGACCAGTATTTGTCGAGCGCATCGCGATTTTTTTTGGGTGTACTAAGAAAACGTTTGGGGGTATATTGGTCTTTTAACATGTTTTTTAATTTTTTTGGGGTGTCCTTAGAAATGGGTGGGGTGCCAATAGTCGGACCCAAAAAAAAATTGAGTTGCACCCATATTATTTAACCATATTCAAGGTGCACCCCGCAGTTTTATCATAATATATATTACCCCCACTTCCATCAAAAACTGACGGTCAACTCCGTTGACTGGTAAGTTTTGACCGAAATACTCCTTCCCTTTTTCCAAGCTGACGAGGGGGAACTAGTAATAATGATAATTTGTTAGGAGTATTTCGATCAAAAATTAACAGTCAACGGAGTTGACCGTTACTTTTTGACGAAAGTGGGAGGTATTATACATTATGATAAAGCAGTGGGGTGCACATTGAATATGGTTAAATAATGTGTGGTGCAACTCAAAATTTCTCATAAAATTTCTGTTCACATCCTTCTTAGCACCACATTCTTACTTTAATTAAAAAAAAAAAATTTATCATAGCAGCTGCCATGTTAGATGACACATAATATTATTTAACATATCATGTCAGCTGCCACATAAGGAGGATAGTTTGGAGGGACAATTTGAAGGTACGAATAACATTACTCTGTAGACTAAATACATATTTTTTTGGGGGACCTCCACATTTCATTGGCATTCCCTTTTTTTTCTCTTCCAAATCCACAATACAAACAATAATCCTTCTCTCTTCTTCGTCTTCCTACAATCTTCATCTTACAACACTAAACCTCTCAGCAATTGACAGTTGAGATGGCGATAACCAATAAACATACACACTCAAGGTAAAAACTCCATGAATTGAATTTTTTTTTTTATCCTAGGTTTTTCAAATCTAAGTTTTTTTTTTTAGATTTCATGTGTAATTCATGTTTTTATGGTTTCGTAGTAGATAATCCACTAAGGTACTAAACTTCATTAATGGAGTTTTGAAGCTTCATAACATACACAATATTGTTTAAGACGCAGAAGGACGTGTTTAGATGTAATGTAATTAACTGTAGAAAAAGTGTGAAAGTGAGTTATCTACTACTTATATTTCATGGCACTTTATTCATTTGAGAGTTCACAAAACCTGTTTGATTCTAGGCACTTTTGTCTCGTGGAAGTGGACAAATTCATAGTACACTTGTTTGCATCAGAGTACTAAAATTATTGAATGAAAGTTAAACTTTCACCTCTCCCTCTCTTTGCTTGCACAAAGAGGATTGTTATGCAATGAGTTATGTTCACGAAAATTATTCATGGTAAAGTTGACATCAAATACAAACTACAAAATGAACATTTATAATTGTTCCTTGAAATAATGAGGTCGAGTACTTAAGGAAGGATAACAAAATTATAAAAATGAAGATCTAACTCCGGATTGAGGATAGAAATACAATAAGCCATCTTGTTATAAAAAAATATATATAAGGAGAGTAATCAGCAATAACACATTGCACTCCAGATATACACCATAGACGTACATATATATACATAAATGATAGATCTTCCTCGTTGTAGTCATGTTCAACTCAAATTCAAATCCAAATTATTGATAAATTCATCAAGTATTTGCACAAATCAAATGCATAATCATTATGAAATCGTTGTTGAACATAACAACATACTAAACAAGTATTGTGTAAGTTTCACTAAAAACTCATTCAAAAAATAACTGCAAACAATGTAGATAGAACGACAAAGACAAGTAAAAATATTAAGAAATTAAGTATTACCCCTCAAATCCGACTTTTAATTATAAGTAAATTGAAGAATGTACATTTATGAGACTTTTTGTGAGAACCCATACACTTGCATATCGAGAAAGGCAGTGATCGCTTTAGGAGGGAGAAGACTTCTACGAGGGTTCTCATCAAGGAAGTGCTCGAAAGTAAAAAGAGAAATTTAAGCCACTTTTGCCTACATCAGAGATAAAAAAATGAATGCAAGTGAAAATGGCTGGGAATAGAGATGGAAAACAATCTACTATAGCATCACTAAGCAAATATTCTGAATGAATAAAGACATCAAATATAGTTTCAAGATAATCACCTACAACTTCTTTTGTATCATAATCAAGGTATGTCATCATATCTTCTATTTCATAGTATTTCAATTGTTACCTCCAACTTCCCTCCTCAATCCCCTTGATGGCAACCCATCTTGACCTCTGTCAACGAAACTAGTATCAACATCAATGGCATACAAGTAATTCATCGTCATCACCAAGATAGTCTTTGTCTGGATCACCAAACTAAATGAATTCTTTTTCTTAAGGAGCTCATTCACCACGGGGATCATCAGTTGATGAGTTATTATGGAACTTTGCTACTACCAAGATATTTTGTATATATGTATTGCTTCATTTGTGTTTTCTTGTTCATGTATTTTGGATCTCGGTTACTGGTTCAGTTACCTTCCTTCTTACAATTTTTTTTCCTTCTTCTTGGAGGTGAAGCCCCATGAATATATTTTGGGGTATTATGATCCATCTACTACTGCATACAAAATAACATATACAATAATATGTGTACCCTAGTAGACATAGTACAAATTTATAAGCATTTTGCACTTGTTCAACATTTCAAATTTTTGGATATCTTGGTTTGTCTCCATGAATATATAACCATTATTTACTTATCTAAAACAGTCATAATGCAAATATCGAGACCGCACCATGATTATTGAGCAACAAGCTATTAACCCCCAAAATTTATCAAAGAACAACAACCATAACTAATTTAGCATTTCATATACCGAGCATCCATTATGCAATTTAATATACTTACTCCATAAAAGTTAACCATAAAAATCTGTAATATTTATTAACAAAAAATCAACCCTAAAAAACCCAAAATTTCATAAAAAATAATACAAAAAGTCGAAACCACCCCCCCCCCCCCCCTCCCCCGCCCAAATTTTTTTATTTTTTAAATTTATTATCATAAAAAGGTGATTTTAGACCATGATTTAATTGTAGTATTTTAAAGTATTTTGAGGGAAAAAGAATGTATTGATTCAACTTTCCCTTTTTGTTAGATAAAACAATTTCTCGTTGGTAACAAAGAAGGAAAAAAAGAGAAGACCGAAACCAAATACTATTCAACAATGGTCTCCGTCATCAAATATTTCAAATCAAAAGCAAAGAAGAATGAGGGATTTTTTTTTTCGTTTGTGATTTAGAATTGGGTGAATTTAGAAGAGGAAGAGTATAATGGTCATGAAAGAAATATGGTGCAGGTCATGTGACAACATTTAACATAATTGAGTTCATTTTGAAAGAAAAAAAAATCGGCTTGAACTCTATGGACTCTTCGTCATGGATAAGAACTAATAAATTATGATTTTTTTTTATAATTTTCATCAATTTTTCTTATCGGTGTTTTGAAAGATAATAAAAATCGAAACAAAAAATAAATCTCTTAGACCTCGTTTGGTTCACATAATGTAAAGGAAAGGAAATCATTTACTTATTATTTCCTTTCATTTAGGAAATTGCTATTCCTATCCTTTTTTTCCCCGGTGTTTGGAAAGACCAAAAAATTTTTAGGAGGTAAAGTGAATCCATAATGTGGGAAAGTGAGTGGGTGGGAGGAACCATTTTTCTCCATATTTTTATTTCCTTTGGGAATAATTTTTATTTCCTTTCCTTCATGCATCAAAACATAGAAAATGAAGGACTTTCCTTTCGACCATAATTCCGTGAACTAAACGTGGCCTTAGAGTGGAAAAATGAATCCTTGGATATGATGGGGTAGGTGGGGAAAACCAATGTTCTTTTATGCTAATTTTTTGGGTATCATAACACATGAAATGAATGAATTTTTTTTATTCAGCGAACCCAAACGTGGCCTTAGTGATATATTATGTAATTTAACCACATATTTTTCAAGCATCCCATCTTCCAATTGCTTTCGGGTCTGTTGTCCCCTGTGTTACTGACATATAACATATGGGTTTTGTGTGGTGAATATATTTTCGGATTATTTAGTAACAGGGTCTCATGTAATAGTTTAAATTATAATTTGGTTCTCGAAAATGACCGACATTAAGGTTTGAGTTTCCAAATTAACATTTATTTACATGCATGAACAGTGATTTGGAAATTCAAATCTTAACCTAGGTCATTTCCGAAACTCAAACTCTAATATAGACTATTATAGAAGATCATGTTACTAAATAACCCTATATTTTCTTATGACACACATTAGGATCCAGGAAAGAAGCCCATATAAATGGCTAATTATATGAGCATCCAAAACTTATCATGGCTAGCCCGGATTGTGGCTAGCCCAAATTTTTTTTTCTTTTTCACAAGGCTAGCCTAATTTTTTGATCATGGCTATCCCAAATTCTCCCCCCCCCCCCCCAACCCATTTTTCCCCTTGATTTGCAAAATCCCTTCTCTCTCTTCCAAAACCCTCACCCCTCTCTTCTTCTTCTTCCTCTTCTCCTCCACCTCTCCTCAATCCCCAACATCTTCCTCTTCTCATCTACAACTCCTAAATTTTCAACATCTTCCACTTCTCCTCCACCATCCTCCTCTTTTGAAGAAATTAATTCAAGCACACAAATTATTTCTCAATTTATTTTCAAACCCCTATAAATTAATTTGAAAAATTCAAGCTTCAATTACATTGTTTAATTCAATTCTTTGTAACCCATTTGAATGAATTAAACTACATACGGAGTGAAAAATTACCCATTTAAATTAAACCCAAGTATGAACGAACGAGAAAACTCCGCGTCGACAAGGACTGCCCAATTTTCTGGCAGTCCTACAAACTGAATAGACTGCCAGAAGAATGGGCAGTCCAACTCACAGCACGTGTAACTTTGGACCGCCCATTCTTCTGGCAGTCCAACATACAGACTGGACTGCCAGATAGTTGGGCAGTCCAAAGTTACACATGTTGTGAGTTGGACTGCCCATTCTTCTGGCAGTCAAACATACAATAAGGACTGACAGAAAAATGGACAGTTCTTTGTTTCACATGCTGTGACTTAGGACTGCCCAGTTTTCTGACAGTCCATTCAGCTTATAGGACTGCCAGAAAATTGGGCAGTCCTTGTTTACACTAGTTGAACAACAATATTATGGTTTCCACCAATATTAGGGTTTGTGCATTATGAGGAGCCTTTGGGTGCCATCAAAATTGGAAATGAGAAGAAAATTATGGTTTAATTTTTGGATGTTTTCTTCTCATTTTCTTCTTCTCCGTCGATTGAAAATCGAAATTCGAAATGGAAAAAAAAATTAGGGTTTAAACCCCATTATACTTGGAGATAGTGAGAATGAGTTGAGAAAGAAAATTAGGATTTAAACCCATCATAATTCTCATTTTTGTTGTTTTTGTTCTTCTTCTTCCTCTTTTTCTTTTTCTTGTTCTCTTCTTCTTCTTGGATGAGTTGAGGAAGAAGAACAAAATTAGAAAAATTGACTTTTATACCAAAGAGTGGGATAGCCATGATCACTTTCTTCAATGACAAACATGTAAATAAATTAAAGTTTAAAATGGGCTAGTCATGATCATATTTGAATGTGTCCATATAATTAGCCATATAAATTGATATACAAAAAGACACTTTTCCTCTTTCTAGCCTTATTCCTCTCCACGACACTATCACACACGACACCCAACTCCTCCCATCTCCAGCTCAAATCAAAACCCTAATAAAGAGAGAAAATTTTCGATGGCGCTCCATTCCAATTTCTCCTCCTCTCTCCACCGCCCTTCCTCAAAATCCATCATGCTCCCTCCTGCCCTCTCAAATCCCAGCTCGTTTCCCCCTCTATTCTCTTCGTCTCTCCGCCGATTCCCAGGCGAGGAGACCAATTTAGCTATTTTTTAATTTTTCGCAAAAAAAGGAAAGTTTTTTATTGGTTTTTTTATCGCTAATTCTCTCTTGGTATCCGCTTCCTCCAGGTGTAAAGATTGATCCGAAGGAGCATAGGCAGCTTTCGAAGAGGATCCGGATCGGCTGCAACGCGAAACCAGAAGCAGAAACTGAGGTTTTTCTTTGAAATTTTGCAGCTTTTTTGGATGGAAATGAGTTGTCATAGTCTCATAGATTTGCAAATGTGAAAAGAGGAGAGTTGGTTATTGCATATTTTAATTTCCAATGTTATTTGTTACGGAAGTTAGAATTTGTGGCTTCTCAAGAAGAAATTGGACAGCTCTTATGCAGCTGCAATATTATTGAGAAAAACAGAATATATGAAGAGTGTTACTAGGTTGCTCCGACACGAAATTGGACATCCAGTGTCTGCTGGTGTGGTTTGTGTCGGACACAATTGACATGGGCACGCTGTAAATTTTTGGAGTGTCCTTTTTTGCATCCCAAGTGTTAATATATTTTCGGACACAATTGACATGGCTACATTTTTGGGCGAAAACGGAAATAGAGGTCTGTGATGGAAGTGGAGGCTTGTTAGCAATTCAGCAAACGAAAAAAATGGGGACCGCGGAAGTACGATATAAATCGACGCAGTGCAAGTAAAATACGTAAAAAACTGGTCAAATATTCATCAAATGGAAATATTGAGGTTAGAAACTTCACATGCTTAAACAAGCTGTCAAATTTGGATAATTAAACAGGTTTCCACCACGTTTTTTGTGCCAAAATTTTCAATAATTCATACGGAACGCGTGCTTAAAATGCGCATACTAATTTGAATCTTTCAAAAGTACATAAGTATTATACGTGTCTGAAAGATACAAAAAAATTCGCGTATAATACGAGTTTTATTCGGGTGATTGCTAAGAAGAGTGGAGGGCTTTGGCTGACATGCTTCAGATCTATTATTGATCTGAGAGATGCTGGGTGTATATTTTTGGTGGGGTGGGGTGGGGGTTGGGGTGGGTGGGTGGGTTTGAGAGTTGAGAGCCGCCACTTGTAATTCCTGTTTTCTGATATTAGTAGAAATTATCTCCAATCTTCGCCCATGGAGTAGGTCACCCTGACGGACAGAACCACGTTAAATCTTTTGTGTTTGCCGAGTTTGCTTTTCTCTCTATTTTTGTTGGTTTCTGGGTTTGTTCTAAAACACAAAAATGAAGATTTTCTTTGTAAGGAAAATTTCATTTATGATATCATATTTTGTTGATAATATTTATTTTGAAGCTAATGGCGCTGTAAATTAATTTTCTGCTTGCTGTTTTTCTTTGACAATAATGGGATTTATAAGAGGAAGTAGTCTTGCAACTACAAGAAATAAATAGTAATTTTCTTGAGTATAGTCAGAATTGAGAATTTCAATACAAAAGAATATTGGGAGTATCACAAGTCATCCAAGCACCAATCTTTTGGGTTGTAGTTTTTTCTTCTTCTTCTCTTCTTCTTTCTTATGAGCAAAATATTATGGTTTGAGATGTACCATGATATGTATCCCTACGCTTCTGCAGAGCCTTGGGGTTGTGAAAGAAAGGAGCGTTTCAGTGATTTTGTTGGCTGGAGGAAAGGGGAAAAGAATGGGGGTAAGTGATTATATTTCTCTCATTTTCCTTCTGTTCAGAATGATTCTTTTGAAATTCAAGCATGAGTTTGGAAGAGTCACAAAATTGACTCAGTTGATACTTATTACTATCTTTTTCTTTCATATATTATTACTTGCTACTACAAGGATGTTTAGGCTACTTTGCAACTAAATACTCTGAACTGATATTTAGTTTCTTCATTCTTGGAAATATTGTTCTGAATACTTGCGGTTCATTTTGTTCAGAATAAAATACCTTAATCTTTCCCCATTGTACTTGCAACCTGTGAACCATAAATGATTTCTTTTTTACACCGTAATGTGCATTTTCGATGTAGTTCTGACTACATATAGAGTTGAGGATTTTTTTTTTTTGCTGCTTTCATCGAAGTTTTTTCATGCTAACTACTAGCAAAAACTTGTGAACCATAAATGAATTATTTTTCACACCGTAATGTGCATTTTCGATGTAGTTCTGACTACATATAGAGTTGAGGAGTTCTTTTGTTCTAGCTGCTTTCATCAAAGTTTTTCATGGTAACTACTATAAAAAAATTAGATCAATACAGCTCTTCTTTTTATACATTTAGAGCCAGGTAGTAGAATTATGTATCTTTATGTTTTGTTATGCTGGAAACTTGAACTTCCTTATATATGTGCTATATACATGAAACTTCACATTTTAAATTTGAGACTGTTCTAAAATAATCTTCCACCTATTAAGCTATGAAAAATGCAACACATGATATCCAAGTCATGCACTGCAGCACTACACATGTATGTTTCTAACTTTTCACTTGTATGGGAGATTTATTTCTTAATTTCTCATTTGCTTTTACTGGTATTGCTCTATTTATGGACAAGTTGACAACAATAGCTCTTGTTTATGCCACAGGCAAGTATGCCAAAGCAATACATCCCACTCTTAGGACAACCGATTGCTTTATACAGGTATTGCTGTTCCGAATGTCATTCTAGATTCTATAATTTTGCACTTTTTTTAAAGAATGAAGTTAATGACATACTGTATTATTCTTTTCATTGTTCTAAAGTTGAATAATTGGCAATTAGTTGGCCAGGCGATTGGCTGCTTAATCCTATTAATTGGATGGTGGATAAGTAAAATTTCTAAGGGCCACATATTGTGAAATATTGACCATATAATCCTATGCATTAAAATCACTCTTGGACCAAGCGCATAATGAAACAACTTAATATAATACTGTGCATTTTGCAGTTTTTTCACTTTCTCACTACTGAGAGAAGTGAAGGAAATAATCATAGTGTGTGATCCTATGTACAAGGATATATTTGAAGGTTAGAAGCCTTTTTCATTTGCGCTTGGCTTTTCTAGCTCATTTGTAGAATGAGCTCCACGGATTGCTGTTTGTTTAACACCGCTGCTGATGTCCCAGATGCTAGCCAGGAGATACAAGTAAATCTTAAGTTTGCATCTCCTGGGAAGGAAAGACAAGATTCAGTTTTTAATGGATTTCAGGTGAATGCAACAGAAATACATTATCTTCCTTCAGTACTTCATCGAAAGTTTCTTTAAATGTGTAGAAAGCTGGTATAATTCTCTCACCTTTTTGTCATCATGCTATTTTTAGGCCCCAAAAGAACATTGCTGATTTGATTCGTCTCCCACCTTCTCCTGAAAATTGTTAAGTTTCCTGTTCTGAGTGTGTTCCAAGACTTCGATTTATGACACATACTACTCTTTAGACTCTTCGTTTCTCTCTTCTAACAACATAGGTTACCATAGGTTTTCTAACTTTCTATGGCTAACTCTGGAATATTTTCATATGATGTTATCTCAGCTCCATCTTTATTTGATAATATACAATTTACTATAATTGATCATATGTCTTTTTCTTTGTCCTTTACCAGCCACCAATGGTTACCATTTAAAATGCAAAATCTTCTTGTTGGAAAGTTTTTGTTCTGTCTTTTTAATTTCACTAATCAGTTGTGATATGATATATAAAGACTGCACAGTTGATTTTTACCAGTATGTGAAGGTGGTGTTTAAGGACAATGGTCACCATTTTTCATTTTTTTCAAGTGTTACTTACCGGGGGTTCTGGAAAGATCAACTAAGAAGAGCGAGTTATCACATGGCTGTATCCAAAGGAGGATGTGAAAGAAAACCATGTTTTTGATGCCTACATTCATTCCCACTACTGTCAGATACACAGAGAAGCGATGAACTTTTTCTTAGAAAGAAGATATTTCAATATGAAGTAGGCAAAAAACTTGATAAACTGCTCTAAAAATGACATGGTGGGTAGTAGATTGATTTGCGGTGTACTAGGCATTCATGGATTAAGTTGGAGCACATTTTTTGTTGTTGGGAAACACCTTCCTAATTAATTCATAAGGAAGACAATAAAATAACGCACAACTCACAAATGTTGCAGTTTGGACGAATCTATTAGTACGACTCTTGTTTCTCTTTCTCTCTCTCTAAGTGTATAATTTCTAATTTATCGCTACGACATAATGAAAGTAGGTAGCCCATTAACCTTCTTCGTCATCTTCTTGTTGTATATCACAATTACAATGTTGGCAGAAATTTGTGCTTCTTGACATTCTTGTCATAATATTGTATTTATCTTATTCTCTACTCCCTTGAAGTTGACTTTCTCTCATCTCTTAATATGTGTTATATGCTATTTTCTTCACCCATATATATATATATATATATAGTACCGGAGTCTTGTGTGATATTCTTTTATCTCTAATGGATGCTTTATACTATCTACAGGAAATTGATGGGAGCTCAGAACTAGTATGTATACATGATTCAGCTAGACCTCTAGTTTCATCTCGTGACATTGAAAAGGTTCCTACAGTTCTACCATGCTACTTTCTGCAGTACTAGTGATGGCCTAAGTCATTGGAAAGTGGAAACTGCATTCTATGCTATAGTCAGAAAATTATGCTTCTTGGAAAGTCTGTTCTCTTGGTAGAAGTAATTCACAATTGTATTTTTTTAGTTTATACACAGTCATCACAAACGAGAGGGGATACCAAGCTGCTTGGTACATTGTAATGATTTTTGAAGCATATATACCTGCATGAAGGAGCCATACGGATATTGTATGCACCCATACTTGGATGGATGTGTAGGATTTTACACCTTTTATCTACCAAAGTTGAAAAACTAATTTACATAACCAAAAGATTTCTGATTCTACTGTTTGATTGGGTTAGAGTGACATGTACTTAGCGATTTTAGAAAAATAAGAATTCCTTAGCTATAAATCTGCATGATGCTAAAGTTTGTTTCAAGTTATCTCAATTGGAAATTGCACATGTTACCTGGAGAAGGCGTTCTCATGTGAGAATATTCATTACGTGCGCACACACATAGACACCTTGAGAGGAGTCATGTTGAACTAAATCCATACGATCTATGCCATTCAACTGATGTTGTCATTGTGGCTACACATCTTTGACTGTCTACAAATAAAAGGCAAGTAATTGGATAGTTCCAACCCATGAATCAAGTCAAATTAAAGTGAATTTTTTTAAGGGTGAGTTTATGACGAGTAAAATATGCCGATTTTGTCACTTTGATTCCAATAAAAGTTATCATGCTATTTTCTACTTTCAACAACTTTAAAGTAGGGATCCTTTTATATATGTTGACATCCTATGATAAAGTTTATAAAACAGTGATGGTTCTGGTAGGAGTTATTAGAAGCTCATCTACCCTTGGTCATTTTTCTTCAATCGCTCTGTCAATGAACTTAGTTCTGTGAATTCATATAATTTAGCCAGAAGTGTTGAGTATTATCTTTTATTATTTTGTGCAGGTTTCTTCTTCTCATTGCAATTTATGTGCTAGGTTGCTAGGAACTCAATGTAATTTCGAGTATTCTTGTTCAATTTCTAGGTTCTCAAGGATGGTTTGCTAAATGGGGCAGCTGTTCTTGGAGTTCCTGTAAAAGCTACCATAAAAGAGGTACTCATGCCATGCAAGTATCTTCCATTTGCATTTGTTATTTCATTGAATTTACCAAATATATGTTCAATGTCTCCGTCAAAACTTAACATTCGAGTGTTGTAAAGAAAGTGAGCAATTGAGAACACCAATATATAGCTTTTGCACTGCTGTTTATGATCTTTAACATCTAAAAACTCCTGAAATCTTGAACTATAGTTTGTATGATAGAATAAGAGCCGGAAACTTTCCTGCTTCATTGGTCTTTAATGATGAATATCCTAACTAATGGTATTTTGATGAATTTGAGATGGATTGTGCAGCATATCTATTGCATGATGAATTTCGAGCCTCTCTTCCCCTACAAAACCTCTACGCTCACATTTCGTGATTTATCAATGTTTATGTTGAATATTCTCACTCTTGATATGAATTTTAAGCAGGACTGCACAACACGTGTTGCATGGTGAATTAGAGACTTAATATTATGATTCTCTCTCTCTCTCTCTCTCTCTCTCTCTCTCTCTCTCTCCCCCTCTCCTCTCTCCTCTCTCTCTCTCTCTCTCTCTCTCTCTCTCTCCTCTCTCTACACCCCCAATCCCTAGTCCCCTCTTGCGGCATGAGCGCACCTAGTGTGGCTGATAATCCTCGGACCAGCTACTTGTCATAGTGTGGCACACACTTTATCGACTCTAATGTTACCGGGTCTACCTTATGTTGTGATTTGAAATTTTGTCGTAGAAAGCCTTATCAGGTCTTGAAACGAAAGAAGAAAGAGTGTGGAATAAAGTCCAGATAGGGGTCCATATTAGAGACAAGATGTACTCGGTTTGCTAGCTGATAATGCCTTGAAATCAATTTCCGATCCATCTCTTCTTGCGAGTCCGATCGTGAGACAAAAGACTAAAAAATGCAGAAGTTCGGTGGCCGAACTAAGAGACATCGGCTCGGCGAAGTTGTAGGCCCCAATAGATCATATCAAGAGTGATTCCTCATATATCCTGTCAGGGGCCAGGTCGAACGCTCGAATATAGATGCCCTATGCTCATGTGAACGTCTGGCCCGTAGATCTAAGAGGATCCATCCATAGGCCTGACCGGAAAGTTTGTCCACGAAATTAGTTCATGAGACCTCGAATTCCCACGTTCCAGCCTGCATTATGCCAACGTGTGTGTGTGTGTGTGTGAAATCAGGTAGTATGAGGGAGAAGTTTGATTTCTGAACCCATTTAGGTGGTCAACCATCATCCTGTCATGCTTCCTCCTTAGTAATTTTTGTTTAAAGCACTAGTCTGCTTTTGCTATTGTCCTCTTTGTTTTTCTCGTGTGCTTTAAGTTGTTTTTTCTCGAAGCTTCAACACCTGTTTGAGAATTAAAGGTGCTCTAGTTTTCAGTGTTTATGGTATTATATATTATGGCTCACAATCTTAACATTTCAGATTTCAGCTCTTACTTGCTTCTAGTGTTTTAAGTAAATTTAGCTTCATAAATTTCAACATTGTTTTGCTTATTTTATTCTGCACCTGCTTTTGGGAAATTGAGGTTCCTTTCTTTTATAATGTAGATCATTGAGTGTTCTGTTGCTATGTAAATCATTTTCATAAATTTGGAAGTCTGCATCCTTCATCTGTTTCAATTAAATGTTTTGGAGATCTTTAGTTTTATAAGTCGACCATATCTTGTGCACAGCACAGGCTCATATTGGTCGAAGAAGTCAATATCGACTGAACTAGGACGAGGTTTAGCTTGTCATGTGAAGCATCTGACTTAATTATATTATGTACTTTATAGCGAGATAGGAATAACATATTCTCGAAGAACATCTCTCTTGACCTGGAGTCCTAGTTATCACACCTCGCTATGCATGTGTAGGAAGAATATTAAAAAGCAACAGACAACACAGGGGAGCTGGAGAGCTGATTCATGTTAAGTATCATCAAGAAGTTGAAGAACTTTGGGTCCTGTGTAGATAGGTTTTTGATGGTATCTACACATGGAGGCAAGTGAGGCTATTGGTGGGGAACTTCAGATCAAACAGAATAGGATCTGAGAAAAAAAATACCATCAACTCTAGCATAGTGGAATGCTCGGTTATATGTCTGGTTTAAGGCAGTATTGCCTCAAAAAATGAATTCAAGCTGTTCGTGAAGGACAATACCTTATATGGTCCCAGCAAGGCAACAATATTTATTGTCGAAATGTGCCCTTGCAGAATTCATGCTTCTCAGTAATAGGACTATAAAGAGAGCAAATATTTTTTGCTGAGCAAATATTCAATGGTGGCAGCTCTGCTGAGAATGAGATGAAGTTCAGAGAGTTGGATGGAAGATTGCATTTTAGCAAGGGATAGGCTAGCTATCTGTGCCCTTCATAGGGATGAGTACAGCAATAGACACAAGCTGGTTCCATTGTCATATGCTCCATGCTACAAGGCATATAAGGGCAAGGATCTGACATAAATTTAGTTTTTATATGCAGCACTTCTTAGCTCAGACTTTGTCTACTCAGACTTATATGAGCATGCAAAGAAAAATCCAAGCTTTCTCTGTTGGTATCTGCACCGGAAGGCATGGAGGACCAATGATGGTAGCACCCGTTCACAGCTTTCAACTTTACATGCAAACCAAATAATGTTACATGTTGCTCTTATTGTAATGCTTCTCTTGCTTAATAAATCATTTTTAATATCACCTATTTCTTCAAAAGAGATTTTCTTCTATTCCTTATCATATGTGGAATGAGTGTTTTCCTGGGAAGTTGGAGGTGTTTCCAGCTGTGGATAAGATGAAAGAAATTTGTTCAAGGAGGTTTGGACGTGCAATGGAGGCAATAGATGCACCAGGTGGAGTAATAGGATGTTAATTGAAGGAACTGCCAGAACAAAGGGTAGGCCTAAACAAAAACTTTATTTGAGACTATTAAGAAGGATATGAATGTTGCAGATTTAGGGGAGGAATTGATCCTTACCCGAGCAGAACGGAAATAATTATTTGTATAGCCAACCCCGAAAATTTGGATAAAGGCATTTGGCACTGTTCTCATGAGCCTGGTATACTTTATTGGTGCTCTTTAGAGTTAGATTACTTTGTCTTTTGCTATGTAGTATTCTGACCATCCATTATTAATTAGTAATTAGACTCTCTCTCAGTATTTTTTGGCCAAAGTATGTTAATTCACTACTACATACAATTGGGACTTGCATTTTTATGAGCTAATTATCCTGAATGTCCTCTATGTTTTGCAGGCTAACAATAACTCTTTTGTAGTAAAAACCCTTGACAGGAAAACACTGTGGGAAATGCAAACTCCACAGGTCATTGATCTTTGTAGTTGTGATTAAATTACATTGATTTATTGTAGAGTGACTGTTGATGTTAGTCCTCTTGTAGGTTATCAAGCCTGACTTGCTCAGAAGTGGTTTTGAGTTGGTAAATAGGTATGAGTTTTCTAGTGATATTTCGTCTTTCCTTTGGTTCAAATTTACCGACATATTTTTCTCCTTGTAAATTTTGGTACAATTTACAGGTTAAAATTTCATCTTTCATTTAGTTTCTCAGGTCTCTCTTGAAAATTTTGAACCGACTTACGGCGCATAAAAAGCTTTCAAAGGGCTTTTTATGAGAGTTCAATAGATGAATTAGTTCTGAACCCTTCATAATTATAATATAACTTCAAGTCGTCGATCTCTCTATTGAAACTAAATGGCACAAGGTTCTATTTACTTGTTGAGACTACCCTTGAGCTGCACAACTACTGCAGGATTGTTCAATGTACGCATAGTTTAGGTAAAACCCTACTTTGGCATTGGATGTCATTATGTTGTATAATATCTATATCAGTTCTGTGCAACTATGTTTGAAAAATTAATAAATACAAGCATGATCTTAGAGAAGTGCATAGCTCTTGGTGGGTCGGATGATTTTTTTGTCCACTTACTGAATTCCTTCATTTTCAATTAATTTATAAGTTTTAAATAAAGCTGAAGTCATTGTACAGAAAGTACTTTTTTGCAGAGCCTTTTCTAACTTCTGCAATACAGCATATAAACATCTTGATTTCTGTCAACTGTTTCCCAAATTTATCACTTAACTCACCCTCGCTATACGAATTTCGTTGAAGTACAGGATGATGCATCTATTGTTCATAGGCTAACCTTTTCAAATTTCTAATTTTATTCACTCTCACTACAGGAATTGCCTGGAAGTAACGGATGATGTATCTATAGTGGAGCACCTAAAACATCCTGTTTATATCACAGAAGGGGCTTATACAAACATCAAGGTACTGGTCAACTCTTTACTCTCCACACATAAGATGAAGAAAGCAGATCTACTGAACTCTTAAATCTGAAGAACTTGTGACGGAAGTGTAAGAATTATTCAACAGCATGAAGTATCATATGGTTACCAGTTGGTCACGAAATATCAATTTGCAGTTTTAACAGAATATAATAAAAGTGTTTAACATATTTGGTGACAAAACATCACGTTTTCCTACTTCGTATGCGCGCCCTTCCTTTTATGTTGCGATTTTGGGGTTCTCACCAGTTCCTTCATACATCCCTGGCAGGTGACGACCCCAGATGATTTACTACTGGCAGAACGGATATTGAATATGGAAACGGCAGTACCTGCCTAGGTTTTGTCGTACAAGTTCATATTTATTTTCCTTTGGGCAAGGGGCCTGTCCTCAAAATTCTCGCGCAGCAGAAGAAATTCGAGCACATTTGAGTTGATTTATTGGAGAATTTTCACCTCATAGATGCAAAGTTGCATGATTATACAAAATGAAGAAACCGGTTGGAGGAATTTGCGTACTTGAATTGAGTTACTTCTTTCCTTTGGAGCTTATTAGTTATAACTGCTTCCCGATGTTATTTGTATACAACAATTTCAGTGTAACAATTTCAACAGAGCCTTCGCAGTAATTCTTGTTGCTGCATGAGTATTTTCTGGTATCTGAGTGATTCTGTCACATATCGCTCTTGCTTCTCCTAATCTTCTTGGTTACTTAATTTTTTTAACTTTCTTATTTCATAAATTCCAAGGTAGCCAGTCGAACGTTACAACAGAGTGCGTTATATATTTGCCCAAAATCCCTTGCTAGTACTGAGGCAAAAAAAAAAAAAAATTGGCAAAGTTTTGCTCAAGGTGTTTAGTGGCCGGGTCAGTCCGGTTAGGAGAACATGTCCGGTCCAGGCTCATCGTTGAAACCCCAAATGTACTTTGCTCACGACCTGCTTAACTGGCTGGGTCAGGTGCGGGATGGGCCTGGGTTGGTCCGAATTTTGGGGAAAAACCAAAAAAAAAGGGTTTGGCTATGGGCTTTGACTATGTAAAGAAAATAGAAACGGAAAAAGCAATTAATGAAATAATAATAATTTTATTTATTTTAAAATTTTAATGATATTTTTATTTCTTTTTAGAAAAAAAGATAGAATGGAAGTATATAATTCTATTTTCAATTTGATTTTTGGTCTTCGGATTTCATGTCCCATTTTAGAAATCGAGAATATGACAAACAAATCTTAGGCAGCAATCAAGATTTCAAAATATTGATAAAAAAAGGTATTATTGCTAGCATTATCAAATAAATTGAAAATTAAATTAGGCTTAATTGCAACTTGATATCTTCAACTATTCCAAATTTTTAACTTAATATCCAAAACTTTTTTACTCAATAACTTGATACCATGAACTATTTAATATTTTCAATTTAATACCCAATTTTTTTAGAAAGGCAAAATTACCTTTCTCTTACCAATCCCACCTTCCCGTAAACCACTCCCCCACCCCGTGCTGCCTCCACCCCCCCCCCCCCCTTCCAACCACCGCTCGCCTCCTTCTCTCTGCGGCCACTACTGCCCCCTCTCTCCGGGGGCGCGCGCAGTCGATGGCGGCACCGAGAGAGAGGGCGGCCGGTGGTGCAAACGGTTGGTGGCACACACACAAGCATGGGATCGGGATCACGGACCAGGTCACTGGAGGCTGTGTTGATTGGGGTTTGGGAATGAAACCTAATGCGGACCCGTTAGGGAACACGAGCTGGAGTCTTGTTAGCAATTCGACAAATGGAAAAAATTCGGGGCGACGAAAGTACAAGTATAAATCGGCACAGTACAAGTAAAAAGTGTTAAAAAATTCGGACAAGTATTCGTCCAAAGGAAATATTGAGGTTAGGAACTTTACGATGCTTAAACATATTATCAAATTTTGTTAATTGAACATGTTTCCACCATATTTTTTGTGCCAATTTTTTCAATAATTTATACGAAACACGTTTAAAACTTCACATATGTACACTAATTTGAATCTTTCAAAAGTATGCAAGTATTATACGTTTATGAAAGATACAATTTTTTTTTTGCGTATAATATGTGTTTTATTCGGGTGATTGCTAACAAGGAGCTGGAGTGAGCCGCGTTGGGTAGTAAAAAACCCAATCCGACCCGCTGTTGCGTTTTGCCGGGCCGAGCTGGGCCGTTGATCGGACGTGGGCTGACCCAGTCCGGATTTGACCGGAGAGCCATTATAAGAGACCTCTCTTTTAGCTAGTTAGGGCACAATTCGCAAAGAGGAGGAAGTGAAAGAAGAGAGATGGGGAAGACATTGGGAACCACTGGGGAGTTCTTTAGGAGGAGGGACGAGTGGAGGAAGCACCCCTCGCTCACCAGCAACCTCCGCCACGCCACCCCCGGCCTCGGCATCGCCCTCGTCGCCTTCGGCGTCTACCTCGCCGGAGAGGCCGCCTACAACCGCCTCCACCGCCGCCCCGATCCGCACCACTGAAGAAAGAAAGGTCCACCAAATCTCTCTTTCTCTCTCTCTCTATCTTCGTTTACGAGATCTAAAATGTTATTTGTTGCTTATTGCTAGCGGACGACACAAAAAAATGCTCTACATATTGTATTTGTTGGCGATAACGTTGCTTTTAATTGATAACGTTGCGTTGCATATGAACAATTTTATTTTTTTTCCCTTGTCCTTTCAACTTTTTACAAGTGTTGTTCCTTTTCTTTTTTGTGGGTATTTTGTTAAAGATGATATTGTTATTAATTTAGGAATAACTTGATACTAGCACGAGTGTACAGGAGGAGGATCGATTGTTTTAAGTCAATATGGCAAAGAGAAGAATTTAAGCTTCGTTAATTTTACATTTCTTGGTAAGAGATGCGAACGCAATCAAATAAATATATGATGTAAAAGTAGAACGTAAATGCACCCGTAATCGTTTATCACAATGCAATGCCGTTATTATGATTAAGTCGCTAACTTCAACAATGTTTATCGTACCGATAATCAACTCTCGAAAAATAAAAGGCTAGGAAATAGTAAGGTTAGGATACAAGAGAGCGGAGAAATATAGAAGAAGAAGAAGCATTAAGAGAGAGAGAGAGAGAGAGAGAGCTCGTGATTATTGCAAGAGGGGGAGAGGAAAAATTAGAACCTAAGGATGCATTTGGTACGTGGATTTTTTTCTTTCTATTCATGGGAATATTAGGACTGGAAACCCAAATGCTCGGGAAAACCATATGCCCACAAATCATGGGAAACCTTTCTATTCTCGGGGATATTTAGGATTGGAAACCTGAATGCTCAGGAAAACAATATTCCCAGAAATCATGAGAAACCTATTTCCCCAAAACAAGTCGGTATATTTATTTTCCATGGGAATAAATAATTCATGGTTGTACTTGGGTCTGGTCTGGCTCATTCATTCTAGGTCGGGTCATATTTGAGTCGGGTTCGGGTGGGGTCGGGTCTAGGTCTGGTCGGGACTCGGATCCATTGTGTTCGTGTGGGGGTTTGGTCCAAGTCTGGGTCCGGTTATGTCAGGGTTGAGTCTAGCTCATGTAAGTAAATTTTTTTGGTAATGAGAAAATGATATTGGTGGGATTCGATCCCTCATCTACAAAATGGTTTACCAATGTCTTAACCAACTAGACTATAGTAACTTTTGTTTGTAAATGCAATGCTATTAAATATACGTTGATAGCAATAAAATAAATTTATTTATGTACATGAATTATTCCCGTGAGTAATAAATCAAGACCTATAGTAATTTTAATTCCCCATGCATTTGTACCCAGAAATTTGATTCCTAGAAATATGTGATTTCCGGCTATATAGGATTCCACGTACCAAAAGCCCCCTAATAAGCGTAAGAAGGTTAAGTGGTTTCACAATATGACAGTATGTAGATTCCTAATCCACAAGAAGCACAAAAGAGAAATTTGATCGAGTTTATCATGCTTTGCTGGACCCCATCTTTCTATATGACATTGCAATATGATTGAGCATACAACAACAACAACAAAGCCATATGTCATACTATGCACCAAGACATAGGAGATTAGATTCATTAATGTACTATGCACCAAGACATAGGAGATAGAATTCATTAATGTAATCGCTGAATAGGGTTTAAACTATGGATTTTGTGGTTTGTAGACTATGCTGTCAGGGTATTCTTACTTGTAGAGGATGGGCTTTTCTTTGAGATCTAGATTATAGTTTTATTCTGTCAAAATTTATGGTACTCAACAGTAGTTCTTACAGTAGTTGTTTGTAGTTGACATGAGTGATTTTTTTGATATAATAGAATTTCTATTCTATTTTTTGGTTCGGACAAAACTCCGGTCCGTAGAGGGTTATGCAGATTCGTCTCGGTGGGGCCAAAAATCTTGTGCGTGACACTCTCTCCCACATGTTTTGTCGACGGGTATACCAAGTCTTGGAACGACTTCCACTCTTGTAGGAAAGGTCGTCGTGCGTTGTTCCTTCTTCGTGCGTCTCGTGCGGCGCCTTCCAGATTTGTTCATCTTCTCCTCAAGTTCGGAAGCAAACTGGTTTGCCGCACCAACTTTCATATGGTCTATGCCCTCCTCGGCACAGAAAGAGGCTTGAGCAGACTATCAGGTCGTCGATCCACCTCATATCGTGGGTACACATAGTTCTTCACACCTCTGCGCATGCGTCTCCTATTGCAACTTTGTTGATCCTAACGTCCACCTCGAGCTTTGAGCGACTCCTTGCATCAGCCAGTCCACTTTGTCGCTTATGTCCAAGGCCGAACCAGAGTTTTTCGAAGTCCAGGACAATTTAAAATGGTGCCTTTTTATGGGGAAAAAACTGATATCATTTAAAAAAATAAAATAACTTCTACTAGGCCTTGAACCATGCCTTCTACATAGTAGGTGCAAGTGAAAACCAACTATACTAAGTAGGTTACTATATTATTTTGTATGAACACTAATATTTAATATATTACAAAGGTTATTTATATACAAGTATTTGTATTTAGGACTTTTCTAGTTCGTGAGCCTTGCTTCTGCCTCCTCGCAGTCCACAAAGTGCTTCTTCTTTACTCGTGCCCGATTTGGTAGCACTATCCACCTCCCTCCGCGGAAGTGACTCTTCGGGACACCCTTTTGCGACACCTTGTGTCTCGCTCGGAAGATCTTCCTCCTCGAAGTCCTCCTTCATCTCGAGCACCGCTTATAGAGAATTATTTAAAATCACTATATAAGTTGTGTCTAATAATAGGGTTCACGCCATATTTCTATACTATGATTATGAAGTGGAAGAAATATATTATGCATTTTACAGGCATTATTGAACCCTCATACAACCCATATTTGACTATCATAACCTCACACCCAAAATTGAACCTCTCTCCTTCTGTTTACGAATATACAATCAATCTTCCTTGGAACCTATATATATCCTAAGATGACCTTGCCTACGTAGCAGTTGATGCCTTAATCACAATTATCAAACACCCATAACCTACCTGAGCAACATTCCCATATCACAGTGTTAAACCCACCCTATATCTTCCTTCTCATAACTTCATGATGGACTATATATATTATCCCTCTTCTATGATCTGTCATTATATTTCCTAACCCACAATATTTGGTGTATTCCTTCTAGCTCTCATTACACCTGTTATATGTACCCCAAGTATCCTACCATCTCCGTATCCCCAACTTACTACTAGTTATAGTAAGTGAGGCTTCTCATGGCACACCCTCAGTGAACAAATTGTTTACACTTTACACACATATTTTATACATGAAACCAATATTCCCTATTATTCCTTTCTAGCTCAACATGACACCCCTACTGTAGTTTCTCCTCCCAGCTCCCATATCACATGAGTAATGGTTGTTTATGAAACTGATACCACATATTACCTAGGAGGACATAACAGTTCATGTATAACCCATAGACATTACACACACAAGAGTTTTGCATATGCATTTATTCCAACATAACCTATTCCCTAATGCCTACACATATCTTAACAGGAACATGGGCTTAAGGTGCGACGCTTGCTATGAACCCACACAAGCAATCTTGCTGCTTCTCTTCCTTCACTCTCCATGATCTTTATATAACCCAATGATTCCCATGTTGTATTCACTATTTCTACCAGCTAGGACATATGTATATATATTCAAATAATCAGAGTGGAACAGTCAACAACTAGTAGACTAGTAATTAGGAGTGGGTGAGAACAGTACCAAGAGGAGTTTGCTCGAGAGGATACGGATCCTTGCGCGTCGAAGGCCTGACAGTGAGATGCCTCTCCTCGGCCCGACGATGCCCGAGTATCCTCCTGGTGCCGCTGCCCACGCCCCTAACTCTGGAAGAGAACAGGTATAGAAACAGGTATAGAGGAGCTTAATGGCGGCTAGGGTTTTTTTTATGGGAGATGGAGGAAGAAGTATAGGTTATACATATATAGGGGAGGAGAGGAGCTTGTCGGCCAGCTGGGAGAAGGACGCGGCCGTACGTGTGCGTTACACGCCTGTGCGTCGGACAGACGCGCAGAGCTATGTTACCCGGACTCTCCACTTTAAGGAGAAGTACCCGTGTCGACCCTTTAGGACATGGGTATGGGTATGAAATCCGTATCCGATCCTCCATGGTGACAATTGGATCCTTCATGGTGACAATCGAAAGACTGGTAGTGAAGTAGATAGTTTATTTTAATGTGGTAATGATGTAGATAGTTTATTTTAATGTGGTAATGGTGTAGATAGTTTATTTTAATATGGTAGACTGGTAGTTAAGTAGTAGGGGAGCTGAAGGGACAGTCCCTTAGGGACTTATTCAACTAGTTGAGTAAAGTTTACTAGTAATTTATAATTACAGGTTGTCTTTTTACGAAACCTTATTCATATTCCCGTACCCATACCCAAAATTTGGATCCTTTTTAGCCGAGTCCGTGTGTCCTTCAATTATGAGTTTGAAGGACCCGACTCTTGGATATGTACCCGTACCCGACACCCGTACCCGAGTCCAGGTAACATAGGCGCAGAGCAGACGCACACAGGGAGCGAAGACTCGGGTAAGATGTGCAGTGCCAACCGTTGGTTTTGAATTATAGGGGGCGGGTTATCGGGTCGTGGGTTAGTGGTTTAACCTACCTACCCATCCAATTAGTGGCAGTTGTGGGTTAGGGTTCACGGGTTCGGGTCTGGTCTCCACCCGACCCGGACCCGCTTAATGGAGTGTGGGCTTTATGGCTTGGGCCAGGGGTTGGCTGGGCTTGAAACAATTATTTAGGAAGCAGAGCCTATTTCCTATGGGCTAAAAAACACATACATATTCCCCCTTCACTTATGTACAATTACTTATGTATAAGCATAACAAGTTAAATACAGTAATTATTTTCTAAATATTTTCTACCTACTATTTCACTTATTTTAGATTAATTAAATAATAATAATAAAACAAATAATTACGACAATGATAAAAAGGCTCCCCTAACTCAAAAAATCCCCCAACTAGGATAATTTGAAACTAATACATATATACATCCTTTAGCTGCCAAAAGTGAATTTTATATTACCCATCTGATAATAACTAGTTAGGCTAGGTCATATATATATGTGTGTGTGTATATATATATATATATATATATATATATATATATATATATATATATATATATATCCTAAACTTAATTAATAATTTATTAAATTATGAATACTAGTACTAATATTACTAAAGAAAAGGAGAGGGTTTACATCCCTCCCTACTTAGAAGAATTTTGTCCCCGAAATTAAGGATATTGGCACGAAATAGGGGACGAGTTGAAGGTTTATGAAACCTAATTATAGCATGTACCTGACTCCTCAAACAGACGAGGGAAATGTTCTCGAATAGAATCCTTGCGCTCCCAAATCAATTCGTCCGTGAATGATGCTTCCATGCAACACGTGCTAATCGAATTGTCTGTCCCCTCAACACATTCTCACTGCGGTCGAGGATTCCAGCTGATTGCTCCTCATAAGACAGACTCGGCCCTACTGTGATCTCTGAATGATCAAGCACGTGACTTGGATCAGACACGTACCTCCTCAACCGCGAAACATGGAATATGTCATGTACGCCTTCTAGTGATGGAGGCAATGCAAGTCTGTAAGCCATCTCGCCAATCCGCTCCAAGATGTCAGATGGTCAGATATACCTCGGACTGAGCTTGCCTCTAGCTCCAAATCTGATAGTACTCCGGGTAGGCGAGATCTTCAAGAACACATGATTGCCCTCCTTGAACTCCAAGGGTCGACGATACGTATCTGCCCAATGCTTTTGTCTGTCCTGTGCTGCTCGAAGGCGACCCTGAATCTGCTTCACCTTCTCGACTGTACTGGTCACTAACTTTGGTCCCAAGATCTGTCTCTCTCCAACACCACTCCAACATACGGGTGATCGACACTTTCTCCCATAAAGTACCTCGAAGGGTGCCATCTGGATGCTGGTCTGGTAACTGTTGTTGTACGAGATTCTTTACCTTCTCGATTGTACTGGTCACTAACTTTGGTCCCAAGATCCGTCTCTCTCCAACACCACTCCAACATACGGGTGATCGACACTTTCTCCCATAAAGTACCTCGAAGGGTGCCATCTGGATGCTGGCCTGGTAACTGTTGTTGTACGAGATTCTTTACCTTCTCGATTGTACTGGTCACTAACTTTGGTCCCAAGATCCGTCTCTCTCCAACATCACTCCAACATACGGGTGATCGACACTTTCTCCCATAAAGTACCTCGAAGGGTGCCATCTGGATGCTGGCCTGGTAACTGTTGTTGTACGAGAATTCTACCAAGTGTAGGTGATCCTTCCATGATCCACCGAAATAAAACATGCATGTTCGAAGCATGTCCTCCAATGTCTGAAGCGTCCGTTTCGACTGGCCATCGCTCTGCGGGTGGTATGAAGTGCTGAACTTCAGTCGAGTGCCGAGACTCTCTTGCATGCTCCTCCAGAAATGAGTTATGAACCGCGAGTCTCGATCCGACACAATACTGACTGGCACTCCATGCAGTCGTACAATCTGTCTCATGTACATTTCAGCTAAAATCTCCGTAGATTGTCCAACTCTGAAGGACAAGAAGTGCGCCGACTTGGTGAGTCGGTCCACGATAACCCATATTGCATCCTTTCCGCTGGGGCTCCTCGGGAAGCCAGTGACAAAGTCCATCGTAATATGCTCCCATTTCCTCTCAGGAATGGAAAACAACTGCAATAGTCCTGCCGATCTCTGATGTTCGGCCTTGTCCTGCTGACAGACCAAACATCTCGCCACGAATCAATCAATCTCCCTCTTCATCCCATGCCAACAATAATACTGTCTCAGATCTCGGTACATCTTCGTACCTCCGGGATGGATAGAGTACATTGAGTTGTGCGCCTCCACTATCAACTCCTGTCGCAACTCTCCATTCGAAATATATAGACGATCTCTACACCGCAATATTCCGTCCTCATGAATCCGTAGTCCAGTCTGCATTCCTGCCTCTGTCCTCTCTCGGAGCCTCTGGAATCTAGCATCTGTACGCAGAGCCGTCCTGATCCTCTCTACCAATGAGAACTGCACCTCCAGGCTAGCTAACTGTCCATCCATGCCGGGCAGTATAACCTCTATCCCGAGCTCCTACAGATCCTCCAATAAGCGACGCTGAGTCGTCAAGAAGTAGGCCATAGGCTTCCTCCTCAGAGCATATGCTACAACATTCACCTTGCCAGGTGATACTGTAGCTTGATCTCGTAATCCTTCATCAACTCCAGCCAACGTCTTTGTCTCATGTTCAACTCCTTCCGAGTAAAGATGTATTTCAGGCTCTTGTGATCAGTGAAAATCTCGACCCGTTCTCCATATAGGTAATGCCTCCATAGCTTTAGTGCAAATATCACCGCATCTAGCTCCAGATCGTGCGTCGGGTAGTTCTTCTCGTGTGTACTCAGCTGCCTCGATGCATATGCCACCACCTTGTCATGCTGCATCAGCACACAACCTAATCCACTCATAGACGCATTGCTATAAACCACGAATCCTCTAGATCCTGTGGGAAGAGTCAAGATAGGTGCCGTCGTCAGACGTTTTTCAGCTTATCGAATGTCAACTGACAATCCCCTATCCAAATAAACTCCTGGTCCTATTGCGTCATAGGTTCGACAACCCTTGAGAAGTTTTTTGTGAACCTCCGATAGTATCCGACAAGTCTGAGGAAACTTCTAACCTCTAATACTGAAGTAGGCGTAGGCCACGTCTCAACTGCGGCGATCTTCTCTGGGTCAACTGACAATCCATCTCCTGTGATGATATGTCCAAGAAAAGACACCCTGTCCAAGCAGAACTCACACTTGCTAAGCTTGACATACAACCTCTCCTGGCGCAGTATCTCTAGCACGATCCTGAGATGCTCATTGTGCTCCTCGTGGCTCTTAGAATATACCAATATATCATCTATGAAAACCACTACAAACTTGTCCAGGTACTGATGGAACATCTTGTTCATCAGGTTCATGAACACTGTGGGCGCGTTGGTTAAACCAAACGGTATCACTAGAAACTCATAATGCTCGTATCTCGTCCGGAAAGCTGTCTTCGGAATATCCTCCTTCCGAATCTTTATCTGATGGTAGTCGGACCTGAGATCAATCTTCGAGAAAACTCGCGCTCCACTCAACTGATCAAACAAATCAATAATGCGCGGCAGAGGGTACTTGACAAAATTTAAAATGATGGCCCTTTTAAGGAAAAAATTGAAACCATTTAAGAAAACAAAATAACTTATACTTGAATTCCGTCCTACATAATAGGTATAAGTGAAAACCAACTATACTAAGTAGGTTACTATGTTATTTTGTATAAACATTAATATTTAATATATTACAAAGGTTATTTATATACAAGTATTTGTATTTAGGGCTTTCCTAGTTCGTGGGCCTTGAGCGGTCGCCCTGGGCCGTGGCGGACCCTGCTTTTGCCTCCTCGCAGTCCACGACGTGCTTCTTCTTTTCTCATGTCCGATTTGGTAGCACTATCCACCTCCCTCCGCGAAAGTGATTCTTTGGAACATCAATTTTGCAACATCCTGTGTCTCGCTCCGAAGATCTTCCTCCTCGAAGTCCTTCATCTCGAGCACCACTAATAGGCTGTTTCCCTTTTGCTATCCTTCTTGAGCTAAATGGCGGAGATATCTTTCCCCTTTAATGGCTTGCCTTGTGCAACTTTTACTATGCACGATGAGCCTTCCTTTATGAAGCTGACGACTCCCAAATGTGGCATCAGAACCGCCTTTGCTGCGGTAGAAAATCTATAACCAGTATCATCTTGAAGTCGTCCAACGACATAGCGGTAAAATTGGTAACACCCGACTAATGTCCCACCTCTATGCGAACTCCTTTGGCTACCCTCTTACGGGATGCGCCTCCGCATTGACCGTCTTCATCTTGCTTAAATCTTTCTCCAAGGCTAAATCCAAGCGATAGACCTCCGCGTCCGAGGTGAAGTTATAAGTGGCACCCGTGTTAACCAACGTCCATGTGCTCATACCATCGATCCTCACGTAAACGTACATGGGCTTCCTGCTCAGAGTCTTGGACACAATAGACTTGGTCATGACGGCGTTGAGTAAGTGCAATACTCCCATGTGCGCTCTCACTTTGCACTCCTCGTCTTCCACCTCCTCGCTTCGGATGACATTGACACACATGCTCGTATTTGGACAATCCAGAGCAAATTATTTTTTTCTACATATGAAGCATGAAACTACTCGTTCGGGTTGGGTGGGCCTTCTCGCGCATTTTTCCTCGGACGGACCCTCCTTAGGATAACTCTCCTGCTCTGCCCTACCATTGTCCTTGGTGGTCTATGGCTTGATCTTGGTATCGTTGTCATCTCACATGTACTCGATGAGCCCTCTCAACTGCTACCACGACTGTGTTCAAGTCTTGCACCCTCTGTCGCTGCAATTCTTAAGCGTCCTACGGTTGAAGTCCATCGAGGAAGAAGAATAATCGATCCTCCTCGTCCATGCTAGATATTAGGAGCATCAAGCGTGTGAACTCTACAATATACTCTTTGATTGTCTCGGTGTGCTTGAGTTGCCGCAAGCTTCGTCTCGCTGCAAAATTCACATTATCCGGATAGAATTGAGACTTGATCTCCTTCTGGAGATCCTTCCAAGTCTCTATCGAGCACAAATCCTTCTTGGTGTGTCCCTCCTTAGCCGACGTGGGCCTCTCTTGGATATTCTCGGGTGTCAACATGACACCAACCAACATTCGTTTTGATACCACTTGTCATTTGTCTACACTTCGACCTGTGTGGCGCACAAGTTTCCTACTCGAAAATCCGTGTCAGCCTTCCCCTAATGCTTAGCTAGATCGTTAAGACGAAAATGAGAACAATGTGGAGCAAAAGAGAGAGATTGGAAGATTGAAAACTTTACTGTACTAGAGTGAGTTTACAACTTCTTGGGTGGTGAGGAATAGATGAGCCTCCCACTTATTTATAGTGTCTTAGAGGGCTTACAAGAACTTTATGGAAACAACATATTCCATGAATTATTGTAGGAAATATTGTCGGACCTAGATATTTTCAAGGAAGACTCTAGAACATCTATAAAGCTATTGAGATTTCATGAATCTTCAAGAAGACTCCACCACATTCTGGAAGCTTCCAGCAAAAACTACAAAACCTGGCCCGTAGAGGGTTATGCAAATCCGTTTCGGTGGAACGAAAAAACTTGTGCCTGACAGGTTGCATAGTTCTAAGAGGGAAAAGGGCATGGATGTTTGTTGATAAGAAAGTTTGCTATTTGTATTTGAGGGAGTTTTATAGTGAACTCTTTCAGGTCTCGGAATTTGTTATCTATTAAGTTATCCATGATTGCTTAAAGCTGCCTGTTGCCTATTATCTATATGCTAGGGATATGAAAATAAGTGACTCAATATGGATGGTGGGTTTTGAGGATTACATTCCAAATGAAGAACTTTTGACGCTAAACATGAAATGCTCATGTTCTTTCATTGTTATGCCACAACATGCTAGTGAGAATGGAGGAAACATTTGGAGCTTGGATGCTAGCATCTAAAATGCAAAATAACTCCAAAATTGTGTCTTGCAGTATCGTACCATATCCACGTTGGATACTTATTGCCAACACAGCAGGCACTCCACAACACACAAGGACACCCTAACATCAGTGCCATATCCATGTTGCTGCATCCATATCATGTCATTTCGTATTTGTATCTGTGCAACATAAGCTGGCATGTTTCTTGTGTTCTTTTATGCTTCCTCCTCTCTAACAGAGCTCTCTTTGTACGGCGGGTGTTCTTGAATTGTTCTATTTTCCCTAAAGTGAAGCAGGTTTTCATTATTATCTTCTTAGCTTTTGCGTAGTAGAAAATCTCTCCCCAAAGACATGATTTTCCAACATCCCCAACTTCAAGGCAAGCCAGCCTACTTAGTGACTTGAACAAATCCCAATACTTGTCCCAAAATCTACTTTTATGCCACATTCATAAGTCTAGCCCAAATTAGTATGCAATGTCAAACTAATCCCAGACGAGCATGAACTTTTGTTGCTAATTTCATTAGTATAGCAAGAACCTGCCAACTAGATATAGCAAAAACCAAGAAGATAGCTTTATGAGAAATAATGTTAAATTATCTGTGGCTTTAGAAGGAAACCTCTTTAGAGATGATCTTGATTGAAGGGTTTCTTCTCACAATGGTAAAATTTTGAAATGGTCGAAACCAGTTTTAGGTTTTCCACTATATATCTACTATTACCACTACCACTCATGTTCATATATTTAATTAAGTTTTGGTCAAACCATGGCACAAATGAAACATAAAATTTAAGGGTGTTCCTACTACCACCCCATATGGAAAGTACCTTGTTCTATGCTTGTGTTCTGAGCTCTTTGTGTTGCTTTTTAGATTATCGGACGTTCCAATCGTTTTATGTCTTCTCTTTCTTTCGTTGGGAGCAAAGCAACATGTAGTATTTCACTATCTAAGAACAAGAAGATACTTTATCTTGAAAATTTGGTTTGATGTTCTGTCATGATTTGCTAGTTTCTGTGCTGCATTGCCTTTACTACCTCAACTGGTGTTTCTTGATTGTGGAACCTTTGAGTTAAGAGCAATTAGCCGTGAGACACACACTCTATTTCCTCTCCGTATGTTGGACACGGACACGGACACGTGATGGACATGGCTAACACCTATCTGCACATGCCTTGTTTTTTTAATAAAATGTCATTTAAAATGTATTGGTACATTTAGGCATAATCTTGTGTATTTTTTTCCCTTTAGTTTTTAATGGAATGATATTCAACGTTGTTGAATTATTCACCCGCAATAGATATTGTTCATTTTACTTCTTTTAGACAAACCCACAACATGTAGTTTTGAAGGGAATAGTATTAAGACGTTTTAGCGTTGTGAATTTATAGTATGTATCTTCAATAAATGGTATTGGTTGTGTGTCAATGAATTTTTTTTAATCAATACAGTAGCATGTTGATATTCGACTGGATCAAATTATTGTGTAGACAATTTTTTCTTTCATGCATCTCTTTCTCTTATAATTTTTCCCTTGCTGAATTGACCACAATAGAGAGCCAGAATTTCGGTATCGGCCAATATCTGTGTTTGTGTGTGTGTGTTTTGGAAGAGAAGCGGGGAGGGGAGGGGTGGAGGTTGAGAACAGGATAGAACATTCTTGTGAATCTTGCTTAAAATATGGTACTATACTTTCAAGATAATCCCCCACACTATCACTCTTATAAACAACCTTAGTCCTATGGCTTTAGCTAAATACTAAGCCCGAAGGCTTATAGCAAAAAGCGAGTTGTTCTGGGAAACCATCCCGGCCCTGCTAAAGAGTATGGGTTATTGTCGTTGGCGCTCTAAATCTCCCTTTCAGTTTATCCTCCCCCCCCCCCCCCCCCCCCCCCCCCCAACACCCGCACCCACCACCAATGATACTTGTCTCATCCCGCCCCTGCTAAAGGGTGTGGGGTATTGTCGTTAGCGCCCCTCTTTCATGAAAAGGTAAAGAAGTAAGCTCTTAGTTTTGTTATTACTGAACCTTGATAAGCTAATGTCAAACCCTCTTCAGTTAAAGGTCTAAAAGCGATGGAAATCCACATGATTAATTATTCAAGTAGAAAATGTTATAAGAACCCACTCCTTCCAAGTGGAGGTAAAGCATGCAATATCTACTTGCAAGAGTTAAGGTGATATTGCAAAATTGTACAGAGAGTTACAAAGTTTGCGCTGTGGCCTTCATGAATTTATGGGAGCTTTTGGAAGAAAGATTAAAGGGTTTTGCTGACCAGTGCTTTTGGAATTTATGGGAGCCCACTTTCAAGCACTTGCATTACAACATAAGAGCCATCTTTCAAGCTCTCTGTTATGCATCTGTTCAAATCCAGATCTAAGAATGTCGATGAAAGAGCCGATTCCAACAGTTATATTCAACAGTTCTTAGGATCGAAGACTGTGGAAAAGCTCCATACATGCCGAAGCACCCAACAAAAATATCTTGTTCATAGAGGAAAAAGCCACATTGTAAGATCAAAAGTAATTTATGATGTTCATCCATGACTAAATTCGAGAACAAGACTATATTTGAAGAGAACATAGGGTTCTTCCAAAAAAGGGCATGCCCCAATTTCTTTCGATTTTCACACAAAATCCTTCAAAAAGAGTTCTATATTAAATCAAATCACTTGGAAAAGATTCAAATTTGAAAACCATTCTACCATTAGCATTTTCAAAGGATTCCAGCAGTAATAATGGTAGTTTCTTGGCATTGTCTGAAACTTCCTCCATACTTTCAGCCAGGACCATTTCTGACATTCTAAGGGCCTGTGCAAATACTAAAAATGGACATATTTTTTAACAACTCTAAAAGGGCCTTTGTAACATTCTAAGGACATTACTGCAGTTTCTAAAAGATAGGGAGACATAAATCTAAGAATGGAGCATTCACTTTAGTAAATATATAGGGAAATTTAAAATTTTGGGGCCTTCCGGGTCATACAATTTGCACATGCTCAGAAACATCCCTGCTTTCAGTAGCCTGCTTCCTTTCTCCATCCGTATAGCCTGGGCCTCTTTTGCCAGATCTTGTCAATCAGATTATCCTAAGAAATTCCATGATAGTTGACCATGGAATCGTTGCCAGATCTGTCTCGGTCCATCAGATCTTCACTCTAACCACCAGTTAACAAAATGGCCGTACACTAAAACCTTATCAAAATTAACCAGGACGCCAAAAGTTGGACTCTACCATGTTATATTGTTTTTCTATATTTTCAATTACAAGTCCCTAAAAATGGTGATTTACTTGTACATCTAAATATTCCAAGCACAACCTACATCTGTTTGCTTACTACTGTATACCTTTTCTAAAAGAAAACGTGCAACATTACTTGGCAGTAATTATCATGCAAGAATATTTAGATGTACAAGTAGTCATTTCATATTTCTTAATGGTTTACATGTGTAGGCATATAAAAAGTTGTACAATAGTTAGGATCTTCCATTGTAAGATCAGAAGAAATTATCATGCAAGATCTTTTGAAGGAACACATTCTTGTTTTTTACTACTATTCTTTCTAATAGAATGCTCATTGCTGGAGATCGAACTCCCCTAATTTACACTAAGGCCTCGTTTGGTTCACGGAAAGGAAATCAATTCCCATGTATTTTCCATAGGGATGGGAAAGTAGAATTCCTATCAAATTTCCTTTCCTATGTTTGGTTGGTGTAGGAAAGGAAAGAAAAAATATATCATTGTTCCAACAATATCCAATGTCAACATAATTATAATGAAGAGTTAATTGGTAAAATAGGTAATAAATGAAGGCTACTTTTGTCATAATGTTTGGTAATTAATGTTGGGAAAGGAGGAGGGAAAATGAATCCCATGGGTCATGAGAGGAACCATTTTCTCTCATATTTTCCCCCATATCAGAAAAGTGTTTCCCAAATTTGTGGCTACCAAACAAAGGAAAGGAACAAGTTTCCTTTCCGGATTCCTTGAATCCGTGAACCAAACGAGGCCTAAGGCCTCGTTTGGTTCACGGAAAGGAAATGAATTCCCATGTATTTTCCAGGGGAATGGAAAAGTAGGATTCCTGTCACATTTCCTTTCCGTTGTTTGGTAAAACAAGAAAACTACTTAGGAAAGGAAAGCAAAATATAACAATGTTCCAATAATATCTTTACCTTTTAAAATAAAAATAATATTATAAAAAATAACATTAATGGTAAAATAAGCAATGACACATGGGTACTTTTGTCATAACTTTTGTAATAAATGTTGGGAAAGGAGGGAAAATCAATCCCATGGGTCTTAAGTGGAACCATATTCCCACCAATTTTTTCCCTTGTCAGGAAATTGATTCCCAAGTTTGTCGCTACCAAACAAAGGAAAGGAACAACTTTCCTTTCTTGGTTCCTTAAATCCGTGAACCAAACGAGGCCTAGGGTGCGTTTGATTGCAAGGTGGAAAATATGTGGAAAAGAAATTAATTCCATGGAATTATTTTCCTAGGAAAAAAATTCCATGGAATTTAAAAAAATTTCCATAGAAAACTTAATTTGGGTGTTTGATTGCCATTATTTTCCACGAAAAATAGTTATTTTCCATGGAAAATGATATTTTCCTATGGGTTGTACAAGTTTCATTTTCCACCATTTTAGATGAAAATATGGAAAATGATATTTTTTGGAAAATAATTCCATGGAAAATACAAGCTATCAAACACTACAATTGGTGGAAAATTTATGATGGAAATATTTTCCATGGAAAAAAAGCCCAATCAAACACAGCCTAAAGAATATAATGGAACATACATCTCAACAAAGGTTGAGGTCTCATGATCTGTAGAAGCCTGGCCAACCATCAAATAGCCTAGAGAATTGAAGCAGGCTGGAGCTGCTAGGTTGCTTATCGAGTGCAAATGTAATAGTCTTGTATTTATTGAGGGAAAAGTGATTTGATACTTTGATTTGCAACTAATGTTATGTTCATAATTTGTACCGTCATTGACATTTTTTGTATTCCAAATACTAGTTTTCTCCTTCAATGGAAGTCTCCTAATTTATTAGATGGTTGTTTTGCAGGTGGAAGTAAAGCTTAGGGAGTAGGCTGTGGTTCTGCATGCAGTCACTCTCTTTTGTCTCCTTTCCTTTTTCGTTCACTCTTGGAAGGCTTTATAAAGGAGTTTATTTACTTTAGTTCATGGAAATCTTGCTGTTGTAAACCCATCTGAGGTGGTTGAATGTGTGACAATCCAATAATATCTGATATTGTATCCTTATCTTGATGAATAAGTTACATGTACCAAATTAATCTTCTGAAGGTTTTCGGTTTCCTATATTTTGAAGAAGTGACCACAAGAACTATCATCATTCTTCGTTCAGTTTGTACTAGACTTGTATCTATTTTCTTCTTCTTCATTTCTTCCCTATTTGGTAGAAGAGCTGCAGAAGGCTAACAAGCTGCACAAATTTTCTATATAGACTTGTGTTTATTATGTCCTTAGAATTCATGCCTTCGCTTTTCTACTAGATGAAGTTTTATCATGTCTTCCATTATCTTTGGTTGACCATCTTAATTACCCACACAAATAAGCTTATATGTATATTCCTGATTAGTCTTTGATGGTTCCTCTCAGAAGTAATTGGTAGTTTCAAATGCTGATACATGATGAAACTGATATTAGAGGGAATATGTTTTTTGTTTGTTTGTTTGTAGTAGAGGAATGTTTCTTTGGCACTTTTGCTTGCTTGCCCCATAAGAAACGCGAATACAATTTTGGTTCCCATCATACAAACTGAAACCCTAAGTCTAGCAACCAAATCTGCAATTTCTTCAAAAGTTTGACTTCTTGAGTTCCATACTGATCGCATCTTTTGCCATTTTCTACTTCTTCCATTTAAATCACTAACAAACGAAATGCTTAAAACCTATTTGAAATCATATCGATTTTTCTTTTGAAGTTTTTTTTTTTCCGAAACGACTCATTTGTAGCCATCTTTTTTTCCCGAAACAACTCACTTGATTTTAAATGTATATATTTTTTAGATAAGAAATATAAGTAATAGTGCAACGCTTCTATCCGATCCTTGTTCAAAATCATAATGAACAATCAAAAAATTTCTCGTTGGCCACGTCAAGAATATATACAATGTTTTTTGCTTAAAAAACACCCATAAAGTAAGTAGGGTTCTTATGTATACATTTTTGGTGGAACCTCGATTTTCTTTTGAATTTAGATTGAAAATATTTTTTTTCTAGGTGTCCTTTTTTTTCGGACCGGTAAGAAAAGGAGGATTCAAATCGTATCTATTTTCATGGATCCTCTGGTATATCTAATAGGCTACAGCTCCACGGATGATTGAAAATATCTTAATTATGCATTGATTCATATGCCATTAGCATCACTTTAACATGTAAATAGTACGTAGGAACATGGATGCGCTTTAGAGCATCTCCAACCCTATTGGCTTGTTTTGTGTTGTGATTCCTATGTGGCATGAGGCACAAGACAATGTCTTTTCTATGTGGCAAGATGATATTTACACAAGATAGTGAGGTAAAAAAGTGTTCTCTAATACAAAAGTTTGAAAAGACTAATTTTTTTTTTCAACTTCTAAGACAATTTTTTTCCCTTCTTCCTTTTTTTTAATAAATATTTTTTTATTCATAATTGATATTGTGGAAGTAAAGTATTGTGAAGTCTATTGTTTAGATATAGACAACCAATTTCATATTGTCTTTGATATATCATTGCCATGTCAACTTCACAATTCATTTTACATTTGCATTGAAATTTTTTTTTTTGAAATAAAAAATGGTAATTTCTATGTGACAATCTTTTTTTTTTTTCAAACTCACAATCCGTTGGAGATGCTCTTAGCTCTATATAATTTGTAGGTTAACCGCTGTTGTTTCTGATTGAGGAAGCTCTGTTGTGGGACCCACGTGCATTGCATTGCCATTGCATGTGTCAACCTCGGATCGCTTGCTTCTTGCTTTAGCGAGTCCGAGCTCCTACTATTCTCTATTCTTTCCTCATTAAAGAGTATGTTATTAAAAAGCGTTTTGTTAACATGTAGGCCTCACTTGGTTCGTGGAATCAGCGGGTTGAAAAAAACAAGTGATTATTTTTTTATGTTTAAGTGCCATAGAAATTGAGGAGGAAAGAAAAATAATTTTTAATGGAAGAAAAATTAGGAGAAAAAATGATTTCATCCATCCAAGCAAGGAATCACTTTTCCACATTGAAGTATTCACTTTCCTTTCCAAATTTTCGAACATTTCCAAACATCGGAAAGAAAAATCAATAGAAATTATAATTTTCCAAAGAAAACAAAATACCGTAGAATTAATTTCCTTTCCCTTCCATTCCGCGAACCAAACGAGGCATAAGAGCACATGTTAAGAAAATTAATATATAGTCTTTTGCTTTGAAAATTGTTATAAAAAACTCAATAAATATTTTTAAAAATAATTTTTTCATTGAAAAATATAATCATGATTCAATACAAAAACTTTTTTGCATTGGAAAACTATTTTATTGGGTCTGGATGACATTTTCCAATACAAAAATTTTATTTTTTTATATTTATTAAGTATTGATAACAATTTTTAAAGCAAAAATTTATGTATTAATTATCCTTAACATGTGCCCTTAGGACACATGTTAACAAAACCCTATTAAAAATACTAGTATGAATGCACATTGCACGTATTTTTAATTGCCTATTAATTAACTTTTTATGTAACTGGGAAGAATAAAAGACACCAAAAAGCAAATTGCATTTCTCTTAAAAATTTCTATACGTAATTACCTAACTGTCCTCGTTAAATTTATTGAACAATTTTAATCAGAAAGTTTGGTAAGGACATATTTGGAAGAAAAAAGTTCACGGTGAAGCTAACTTTTCTCATTATATGGTAGTATAGATTAAATAATACTTTTAGTAAAAAAATGTTCATTTTTAATAAATAAATAATACAAAACAAAATTTATTTTTCAATACCTCATTTTTAGATAATCATTGAATTTAAGAGTTGTTGTAATTAGGAATATCAAAGAACAACTTTTATATTTACCTAGATATTATATATTAATTTTAAATGATCTTTTAATTAGTAAATATAATAAAAGATATTTTTGGAAAGAAAACTTATACGGTGAAGTCTACTTTTTGACATTATATAGTAGAATATATATCCCATATTAATTTTAATTAGTAAATATAACAAATATTATTTTTGGAAAGAAAACTTTAGCGATAAAGCCTACTTTTGGCATTATATAGTAGAATAGATAAATACATTAACCCCTGTTTCATGACTATTATAAAGACTGTTCCTATTTTAAAAATAATTGTCCATATCATTTTTCGGATTTATGTTTCATTTGTCAAATAAAGATGATTAATATTATAATTTTTATAGAAAATATAAACATAAGGGTGATCCATATGATTAGTTACAAAGTAACAATAGTTTCTGTAATAAGTACGAAACACATTAATAGTTAATGTAATTTGTCCTTACTAAAGTCTAGACTCTCTTCTTCGCTTTTGATGAGAATCTATTTATTCTAGCTATGACGGGTGCAACTCGGGCGGGTTGGGTTGGGTTTGAGTTCAACCCGAGCCCAACCCGATGAATGATAAGCCTAGTCCGAGCCCAAGTCCAACCCGACCTCGGGTTCAACATATGAAGCTCAAGACCGTCCCGAAGGAAGCTCGGGTTGGGTCGGGTTCATCGGGTTTACCAGACTCTAATATGGTATTTAAAATAGTTTTAAACAAAATTAATATTAAACACATACTCAAATAGTAATTAAGCATCAATCATTACAAAATACAAACTAACATGAGATTTAGAAGGAGTCGAAGAGTTTGGGTTGAGAAATTTAGGATATAAATTTTTTATTTAAAAAGTATGAAATGTTTTATACATAAATATATATAAAAAATTATATGTATGTCGGGTTTCGGATTCTTTGGATAACCCGATACATGAACCCGAGTCCAACCCGATTTTTGATCGGGTTCAAATATTTTAACCCGAATCCAACCCCAAGCCCAAGTATCTTCAACCCTAACCCAACCCATTGGCGGATTTACCCGATCGGGCTCGGGTTGAGCCCGCCCGAGTTGCACCCCTAAGCTATGTGTTACTTACTCCTCACTAGACCTTGTCAACCGGTCTAAAAAATTGGCATATGTGTCGGCCCGATCCACTATATTGAAACATACTAGTCCTTTTATCCTGACCCGTAAACAAGACCCAGCCTGGTCCGAAGCTCAAGTCTGTTCCGGCCCTGTCTGGCTTGAGGTTCAATCCGATTCCAAGGCTAATTAATTAGCTAGAACATTGGGTACACCTGAGGATCTCATCGAGAGTACACCGGAGGATCATGATGGGAATGGACGTAATTCGAATCCCTTCTAGGCAGATGTTGCTCGCCGGCTCGACACACGTCCGGCTAGAAAAAAAAAAACACTTCAATATATATATATATATATATATATATATATATATATATATATATATATATATATATATATATATATATATATATACAAATGATTTCTAGTCTAGTGGTTAAGAGAGATACATACGGTCCAAGTGATCAGAAGTTCGAGTCCCACTGGAGACGAATTCGCCACAATTATCCGTTACTTCAAAAAAAATAAAATAATTATATATATATATATATATATATATATATATATATATATATATATATATATATATATATATATATATATATATATATATATATATAAAATTTCAGTCGTATTTTAAATATTAATGCTCACATAATTTTATATTGATTTACTTAACAATTTTTTTCACTTAAATTTCTTATATAAATAGCTAAATAAGCATTTGTTCAAGGCCTAATGGTGTTGTTATTTTTAACAAATTAATTAATTTTTTTTTTTTTTTTTTTTAACAAGGGACATCGACTTAAATTTTTTTTGTTCTGGCACCTACGATATTGAAAAGAGGAAAAAGAAGCGAGACCGCTTTGCCTCTGAACCCTTCACTTTTTCCTGTGTTTTGTTGGATCCCAAGAATTCTCTTACATGCCCTCTGTCTGTTTTTCTTTTCCTTTGTTTAGTTGACCAAAGAAAGGGAGAATAAAAAAAAAAAAAGAGTGTGGTACTATTGGGACCCACAGGATCCTATCACAAATTCCTATGAACAAAAGAAAAAAAATGCTTTGGTCCAGGCACACAATGCATATTCTTTCTTCCTTCTATTTTTATTGTCGTGTTCAATATTTAAGATTTTATTCGATGACTTTTTTGGGCTTCTAATTATTCCCTATATTATTTCCTCATGTAACCTCTTCGCTTTTTTATTTTCATATAACCAGTCCAAAATGCATAGTAGGTTTGTAATTTAATAATAAATTGCGTTGAATATAAATACAAATTTGTATTTCGTATAAATATTCTAATATTTTGGTACATTGACAAAAACTTTAACATATTGTTTAATATTTATATCATAAACAAATATATTTTAATAAATATTATTTTCAAAAATTTAATATCTATTTATAAAAATGTCCGTAGCACCTATTAACTAATAAGGTTATTTAGTGAAAATAATGATTTGGCATATATATATATATATATATATATATATATATATATATATATATATATATATATATATATATATAAAGCTTCTCCTACGGGAATAACTTACGGGACAAACTTACGGGATGAAAAAAATATACGTATGGTTCTCTTCTTTATTTCTTTCACTTTAAAAATGTTAGATCTCTTCTTTAAAAAATGAACCTATCTCTATCTTAAAGATAAGTCTATTCATTTTTTAAATAGTGAGAAATTTATTTATTTATTCAAAAAATAGAGATAAAAAAGTTAATTTTATAATTTTTTAAAGTAGAGATGGATTGTTTTAAAAAAAATTATCTTTAAACGTAAATATCTTTTTAAAATGTTATTCAAAAATATACTTAATATTAATGTTAATTTTAATATTATTTCTCATGTTAGTTTTTTGTGCTAACTTTATTGTTGATATTAATTTTAATTTTAATTTCAACATTAACATTAAATTTAATTTAACATTAACATTAATATTAACATTAACATTAATATTAACATTAACATTAAAATGTAATATTAAAATTAAGATTAAGATTAATATTAAGATTAAGAATATAATTTAAAATTAAGATTAGAATTTAAATTTAGATTTAGATTTAAATTTATTTAAAAACAAAAAAAAATTTAAATTTAAATTAAATTTAACATTAACATTAACATTAAAATTAAAATTAAAATTAAAATTAAATTAGATTTAGATTAAATTTATTTTAAAAAAAATTTAAATTTAAATTTAAATTAATTTTAACATTAACATTAACATTAACTTTAACATTAAAATTTAAATTAATGTAAAAATTAAAAATTAAAATTAATATCAACATTAATATTAAGATTAACATTAAAATTAATATTTTAAATATAATTTTTAAAGGTATATTTATTTATAAGGATAGATTCTTTTTTTTTTAAAAATATCTTTATTTAAAAAAATAAATGGAATAATTTATCTATCTCTATTTTTTAAAATAAATAAATTCCTCTGTGTTTAAAACTAAATTGATAGATAAGCTTTATTTTTTAAGATAGAGATATGTTTCCTTTTAAGAGTAGAGAGTAGAGATTTAAATATTAAAGAGAAATAAATTTCAAAAGAGAAACATACGTATATTTCGGCCAGATATTTTGAGTTTCTTTTCTCTCCGTAAGAAATTGCTCTATCCCGTAAACTCTTCCCGTAAACTTATCCCGTAAACTCTCCGTAAGAAATTTCTCACTATTTAAAAAATGAATAGACTTATCTTTAAGATAGAGATAGGTTCCTTTTTTAAATGAGAGATCTAACATTTTTAAAGTGAAAGAAATAAAGAAGAGAACCATACGTATATTTTTTCATCCCGTAAGTTTGTCCCGTAAGTTATTCCCGTAGGAGAAGCTTTCTATATATTAGCCTCTATATATATATATATATATATATATATATATATATATATATATATATATATATATATATATATATATATATAATGCCAATGACTGCTAGTCCTGGCTCGACCCGTGGCTCAACGGTCAGAGCCTTGTCGAGCGCCTGGGATGGCATGCATTCGAGTTAGCTGGGCGCGATGATCAGGTCAGTGTTCTTTTAGCCAATGGAAGATGGAACTTGGATGCCAGGCCGGTTGCTAGAGCTTACGTTGATGAAATAGCTGCTATTACATTGGACCAAGAAGCCGTTAGCGACTTCTGGAGATGGGAAGACTCACCATCAGATGGCTTCGTCAGCAAGGAAGTGTACGAGCGGGTCCGCCCTCACCATCCGAAGGTCGAGTGGGCGGACGTGGTATGGGCTAAGGACTGCGCCACGAAAATGAAGTTGTGCGCATACAAAGCCATACATGATAGACTGCTGACGAGGGAGCGTTTATTGCGATTCTGCGTCCAGATAGAAAGTGCACTGTGCGTATTTTGCGGTTCGGAGGAGGAGTCGCGTGACCATCTGTTCTTTCAGTGTCCCGTGTCTGGCCACATATGGAGCTCCATTAGTAGCATGGTTGGACTAAATATTGGAGCGGGCACGGGTTTGTTGGTGATAGTGGACAAGATTTTAGCCATGAAGAATCAAGAGAAGTAGCGGTTCTATCTAGCACGGTTATGGCTACTGTCCGTGGTGTGGCACGTGTGTCGGGAACGCAATAGAAGAATATTCGACGGAGTTGCCATCTCTATCTCGGATATTATTAACAATATTATGAGAGATGTGGAATGTATGCTAAGTAAGTAACTAATTGTGTACAGTTGAGAGTCGGGAGGTTTGTATGACTGTCTGGTTGCTATTCCTTTAATAATATTTATATTTCATTCAAAAAAAAAAAAAAAAAATGACTGCTAGTCCGTGTGAAGCGAGTGTCAGTTTATTTATTTTTAAACGAGGACAATTATGCTTAGTAAACACAAAATATAGGAGGTGTAAGTGTTAATAACTATATAATTCGTGTGTTTTTCGAAATAGCAATAACCACGACAGTGAATTGGCACATCTACAACCATGACGGTCCACGATCCACCAATTCTTTATAGGAATTCACACGTCTGTCTTTAAAATTAATAGTAAGTAATGCTTCTCCAAAATCGAACCCCTAGGAACTCATGTATTTATTTCTTTGCCCCTTTGAGTTAGAAGAAAATGAACATTAACAAAGAAATATATACTTAAATCTAGGGAGGATTCAATTTCCGGGCATTATTTATAATTTTTTTTTTCTCTCTAACCACTTAAACTACTAGGTGTCGAATAACCCAGACATGCAACCATGGTCGGTCATGAGCTCATGGGGGTTCATGACAAACTTTCAAAATAAAGCCTCCACACATAATGTAAAAATTATTAAATTTTTTTTTTAAAAAAAATATAGCTACAACCAAGGTTTAAACTATTTTTTTGGACTCCTCATGATCCGGAGGTGCATGCAACCTGACCCATACTATGCTCACAGCACCCTCCGACTGCCACTTTAATTAACCACTTCAAAATTAAAGTGCTTGCCCTAAGACTTGAACCCACATCTTATGAGAAATGACTCATACCTTAAGCCACTTGAGTTAGACGTTTATTAACAATAAGATCCAACGGTTATTAACATGGAGATGTTTGGGGATGCAAAAAATGAGGAAATGCGGATCTCTCCTCATATATATATATATATATATATATATATATATATATATATATATATATATATATATATATATATTTTGAAGCAATGGGTAATTGTGGCGAACTCGTCTCCACTGGGCACTCCTGACCACTTGGGTCGCATGCATTTCTCTTAACCACTAGACTAGAGATCATTTGCTCCTTATATATATATATATATATATATATATATATATATATATATATATATATATATATATATATAGTGTGTGTGTGTGTGTGTGTGGCGAGGATCAAAAGTCCCGCACACGGAGCCCCGTCAAAGTTCCGTCCCCTCTGCACCATCGGATCGGGAGGTTCGTGCGTGTCCGCTCAATCCAACGGTCGAGGACGATGAGGTTCCGCGAAAGAGACTCTGGATCCTAACCTTTTATATATATATATATATATATATATATATATATATATATATATATATATTTGAAGCAATGGATAATTGTGACGAACTCGTCGCCACTGGGGTTCGAACTCCGACCACTTGTGTGTGTGTGTGTGTATATATATGCTTTGAGATATGCCAATGACTTGAGAAGTGGCTAAGTGGACGATGAATGAATCTAACGGAGCAATCATGGATAAATACCTTCTTCTCCCAAAAAAAAAAAAAAATAAACATAATAAAGTTTGAGACGGTTTGGAAACTACAACAACAAAAAAGGGTTTTGGTTCTTCTTTATTATCAGCTTGTGTTGGTAGGGTAGTGTGGATTACCAACTTTGAATAATGTGATCCTTTTATGGCATCGCTTTGAATCTTATCCCAAGGTAGTATATATGCTACCCTTGCTTTAGCCGCCTCTAGACAAAATTTAAAAGCTTGACAGAGATTTCTCAATGGCTACTCCCCTCTTTAACAAGAACAAAAAATGTACTACTCGGAGCTAAAGAAAGGATCATTGCTTGAGACAACTTTATAACGTTATTCTCCACATTATGGTGTTGGATGTTCATCCATCTCTTTCTTTCTATTGCCTAAGCCATTAGAGACCACCGGCAATACCATTTCGACCATTGCAATCCCAAAGGAATGCAACATACTTAGCACAATGGGCGAATTCTTGTATGTTGGTCAACGACCAATTGGACCACCTAAACCTTGTACCTTTAATTAAGTTGAGTTGAAGTTGAAGTTGGGATTGTCTATCTCGATTTAGGTCGGGTGATATATATTTAGGTCGGGTGATATATATATATATATATATATACTAGTTGGACTCCCAATTTTAAACGAACAATAATAATTTTGAGGCCCCCATCAAAATATTAAATCCCAACCACTGCTGGATGTGAATTTTTTTTGGATTCCCCATAAAATCCCACTCTCAATAATGCTCATCCACAACCATTATGAGACCCCCATCAAAATATTAAATCCCAACCATCAAAATATTAAATCCCCATCTTTGGATTTCCCATAAAACCTCACTCCCAATAATGCTCTTCCCCATAAAACCCCACTCCCAATAATGCTCTTCCCCATAAAACCCCACAACCGTTGATTCACCAAGATTAAATCCCAACCACTCTTTATCTTGGCACAGTCAGCCCTAGGATTCAAAAACCTTTGTGTTTTGTATAAGATATATATATATATATATATATATATATATATATATATATATATATATATATATATATATATATATATATATTGTTCATCCCATTATCACCTGCAGCATATTCATTGGATTAGATTTGCACAAAAATAGATAAGAGAGAGTAAAAAAGTAAGAGATAAAAAAAGACAATTTAACGACATCATTATTTTCTCATGTTCTTCGAAATATCAGCCGTTCAATCGTCTTTTTTTTTTTACCATTCAGTTTAAATCAAAATCTCAAAAGAAATTGTTTAGTTTAATAATCTAATCTAAACGGTTGGAAAAAAAAAAGACAATTCAACTACTACAACCTAACATGCAAAATTGTTAAGCATAAAATCTCGATCTCTTCTCCCCCCCCACCCCACCAACCCAAACACACACACACACACACACACACACACACACACACATACATATATGTTATTCTCGAAACAGATCGTTAGATGGAAATCTCGATCTCTACAAGAACATAAGTTGATGAAAGCAACTTAGCAGACGAAATAAATTACCGGAATTCTGCCGGATTGAAAGCAACTTAGCAGGCGAAATAAATCACCGCAATTCTGCTGGATTGATTAAGATCAATATTGCTGGGGTAATAAAGATCACCGTTGCTCAAAGCAATATTCGTCCTATCACGATCTGCTCCCAGGAACCAACAAGTTCGAAAGAACTTCTGGAACGCTCGCTTTCACCTCCTTTCACGAACACGAAGAACTCCAATGGACTCTAATGGCAATGGCGGCACAGCTTTCTTCGTCTCTTTTAACTTCAGAGTAAGTCCTCAATGAAGGCACGAAGAGAGTATTTTTAGAGAAGGACCAAAATCCTAATCCATATTCTGGCCGTAAATGACTGCCAAAAGATAGGAGTGAATAATGGAAAGATATGAATGAATTAAATTCAAATCCCACAAAATATGGATCTAAATAATTGACTAAATCTTTCCATAACCGCTCGGAACTTCCAATCAGCCACATCTAGCGCTACCTGTGCCCCAATGCCCACCAAACACGTCAACCCGTGCGCCTGCGCAGTTGCACAGACGCACTGCACAACATCACAGCAGCTCTGTGCAGCCGCACAGTAACGCAGCTCTGCGCACAGCCACGCAGCAACGCAGCACAACTGCTCAGCAGCGAAGCTGCACCGCAGCCCCGCGGCTCCTGTACAGCTCCTGGGCGTGCACCTGCGCGACACCTGCGCATGCACCTACACATGAGCGCATCAACTGCGCACAAGATGCCATGCGCCGATGCTGACGTGCTAAGTGCAAAGTGCGCCAACAAAGCGCCACTTTGCGCCCTTGAGTCCGAGTCTGAGTCGCTAAGCCCCTTCGGGGCTTAGCTTCACAGGAAAATTATCTCATGAGTATGACAAAAAGCATTAATATCTCTTTGTTGGGTTAACCTTCTTTTCACTAGAAAAATGTCCCCACATGGCACCCATGTGCCTCTCCTTATGTGATCTCTCAACACAAGCAAAACTTTATATAGAGATACCATTCATTTTGCCTAGGCAATGTGGGACTATCTTTCAACTCTCTAAGGCAAAAACACCAACAATAGGCAAAAACACCAACAATCCCTCATATATCTCTATATATGGGTTGAGTGTTCCCCACAGTAATTGTCCATCATGCATTTGGATAGATGTCGCTACGACATGAATCTTCCCGCATGGGTTAAATAACAACATGATACAAGGAATGGACTAAGCCTTGAATTCTACACCATAACTGTAATTCTTTCCACTCACGTAATGACATCAACTGTGCTTCTGATTGTACATTAAAGGCCTTGTGCTAGCCTGATTTCGGTGTATGTCTCTTGGGCGTCTATAAGATTTTCCTCAAGAGACGACCTACATCTCTATTCATACACTTTAGATGAGTTCTTTTAAAGAGTCTTTGGCATGAAGCATCTTGCTTCCTTGCGGTGCTACACTGCTATGACATGGCCCGAAGCGGAGACACTATCTCATGTGGTGTCATGCCACCTGTAGCATGAGGCCCAGCCTCACTACCAAAATACATGGATTTACCGACGGCCTTATCCGTCGGTATTCCGTCGCCAAAAATAAATACCGACGGATTATCGACGAATATTTTGGTAAAACAGCCGTCGGGAATAACCTCGTCGCTAAAACATATCCGTCGCTACTCCGTCGCTCAGCGACGACTTAGCGACGGAATACCGCCGGCTCATTTAAATATATATAGCGACGGATTACCGACTAGCTTTCGTCAAAACATGTATCAGGATATAGGTTTAGCGACGGAATACTCCGTCGCTAAAGAGTCGGCAAAACCGTATCAGTGATTTTCTGATACGCAATATCCGTCGCTAATCCGTCGTAGATTTGTCGGTAAAAGCGTATTAGCGACAAAACATCCGTCGCTAACAGCAAAATTTATGGACATCAAACAGAACTAGGTCGACGGACATTCCGTCGCTAAACCGTCGCTCAATGTAAAATCTTACAGATAGCGACGGATATTACGTCGCCAATCCGTCGCTTTATTGAAATGCTCCAGGTAGCGACGGTTTTTTCCGTCGCCACTTCGTCGCTAAACTCAGTTTTCCCAGATAGTGACGGACTATCCGTCGCTCAGTAGTCGCCAGTCCGTCGCTAACTTCTAATTTTTGAAAAAAAAATACTGCAAACAGACTCTTTCCTGTTTGTACAACACATCCAACACAATATCAAACATGCAAAATATCCATATACAACACCATATATCCATATCCAACACGAATATCCAACGTATCCAATATCCAACACCATATATCCATATGCAAAATATCCATATCCGACACCAATATCCAACGTATCCAATATCCAACAAAATATTACCAACACAATATATCCAATATCCAACATTAAATTATCCAAACATAAAAAAAATATCCGAACATACAATGTATCCAAATGTCTACAAAAATTTCGGCAGCACCTCCTTTGTATATCAGATCATCGCTTATAACCCAGCGTAGGTATATATCCAAAAATCACATAGACGAAATATGCACATACGAATTTAATGCACACCAATTATCCAAGAAAAGACATCAATTATACTGAAGAGTAACCTAATATCCGTCGTTATACTGAAAATTTATCTTCAAGTGTGAGAACGGATGGCTCAGAATACACAACCCAAAATTCATTCTAGCATACATTAGTGTGAATCATCTATGTTCTGTACATATGGTGTAGTATATGATCTTATCGTATATAGTATTTGAAGAACGTAACAGAATCAAGATGAACTCACATAATGTAATACTAAGACATCATCTACTACTATATAAGATATAATGATAGGTTGTCGTATCATCATTGCCGAGGGATGAGGGTCGGAGGACAGTCAACTTATCTACGGCTACATAGTTTCTGCCTCGCCAGTCGAATGGCTGCAGGGACTATATATGTCCTGATCATCATGTCGTACCGTAGATTAATGCAAATGGAGCTGGAAACAAAATACAGAAACCAAAAAACAAAATACAGAATCCAATCCCTGGGTTCGCCGAAAATACAAAACACAGAATCCAATCCCTGTATTTTAAGTATGAGAACGGATGGCTCAGAAGACAACCAAACCGGAGAGGATACTCCAAGAGATACATCTGAGTAGGACGTATACTCTGAGAGATCACCCTTACAGAAATGATATCAGTAGTGGTATCGAATGTTGGAGAAGATATTATCACAATATACGTCCTCTCCTCCACGATGGCTCTAGACCCATCTGCTCGTCCCTGCTTCCATTCTTCTTGTTTGACTCTCTCAGCCACACATGATATCCAGCTCAAGTGTAGAGTAGGCGGAAAAGAAGAGGACAGGAATAGGAGGGGGAAGCAGCACACCGACGGCATGACCCGGAGGAAGTACAGAGGTTTTCTTCAACATACGTAGGAGAACTATAAGGATATATGTAAACACAACATATCACCTTGTCAAAGACCCTAAATGTGACAACCATGTTACCGCGGTTTTCTAGCATACATTAGTGAGTTCATCTTGATTCTGTTACGTCCTTCAGATACTATATACGATAAGAACATAGATGATTCACACTAATGTATGCTAGAATAAATCTTGGCTTGTGTTCTGAGCCATCCGTTCTGATCAAGCATCTTCCTTCTCCTCTCCTCCACCATGGCTCTGAACCAATCTGCTCCTCCCTACTTTCCTTCTTCTTATTTAACTCTCTCAGCCACATATGACATCCAGCTCAAGTGTAGAGTCGGGGGAGAAGAAGTGGGCAGGAAGATGAGGGGGAAGCAGCACAGCCGGCGGCATGACCCGGAGGAAGTACATAGGTTTTCTTCAACAGCCGTAGGAGGACTATTTCTCCTACGGCTGTTGAAGAAAACCTCTGTACTTCCTTCGGGTCATGCTGCAGGCTGTGCTGCTTCCCCCTCATCTTCCTGCCCACTTCTTCTCCCCCGACTCTACACTTGAGCTGAATGTCATATGTGGCTGAGAGAGTCAAATAAGAAGAAGGGAAGTAGGGAGGAGCAGATTGGTTCAGAGCCATGGTGGAGGAGAGGAGAAGGAAGATGCTTGATCAGAACGGATGGCTCAGAACACAAGTCAAGATTCATTCTAGCATACATTAGTGTGAATCATCTATGTTCTTATCGTATATAGTATCTGAAGGACGTAACAGAATCAAGATGAACTCACTAATGTAATACTAAGACATCATCTACTACTATATAAGATATAGTGATAGGTTGTCGTATCATCATTGCCGAGGGATGAGGGTCGGAGGACAGGCAACTTTATCTACGGCTACATAGTTTTTGCCTCGCCAGTCGAATGGCTGCAGGGACTAATACAAATGGAGCTGAAAAATATGCATAAACCAAACCAATATATAATGCGTGGCTGAGAGAGTCAAATAAGAAGAATGGAAGCAGGGACGAGCAGATGGGTCTAGAGCCATCGTGGAGGAGAGGACGTATACTGTGATAATATCTTCTCCAACATTCGATCCCACTACTGATATCATTTCTGTAAGGGTGATCTCTCAGAGTATACGTCCTACCCAGATGGATCTCTCGGAGTATCCTCTCCGGTTGGTTGTCGTATCATCATTGCCGAGGGATGAGGGTCGGAGGACAGTCCACTTTATCTACGGATACATAGTTTCTGCCTCGCCAGTCGAATGGCTGCAGGAACTATGTTACCGTGGTGTCGTAGTCCAATATAATCCAGAGATTGACACAATTCTAATTCATATATGTAGTCCAATACAAATAGTCTAAAACAAAAACAACCCAATAAAAATAGTCCAATACAAATAAGTACTAATAGCTAATGCTTGCCACGCTGCTCACGCAAACGCTCAGTGATACTTTCACGCAACCACCTCCGAAAAGCGAGATTTTTGGTGCGAGGAGAGGCGTCGTCCCTTGCCAGGACTGCATCAAAAGCACTCTCGACATTACTAGCTACCGGTGCTGGATGACTAGAACTCCCGGTCTCACTAGCAACCGGTGCCACTTCCTCCTCAACTGTAGGAGGAGCCACCTCAGCATTCACTGTTTTCTTCAAACGACGTGCTGCTCCTCGGGTCATGGGTGCCATCTGGTAAGTATATGTAATAGAATGTAAAAGAATGTAACAGCTCAAATTCAAAAACCAAAATCCCCATGCCAACATGAATTATAACATATAACTTAAACCCAGACATGACATAGGATTAAACCTAATGATTTAATCATCCTTAAATCAGTAAACATAAACAATGTACTAATTCTTAGTTTGTGTGTCCGTGTGTCTGTGTGTCCGTGTGTCCGTGTGTGTGTGTGTGTCTGTGTGTCCGTGTGTGTGTGTGTGTGTCCGTGTGTGTGTGTGTCCGTGTGTGTGTGTTTGTCCGTGTGTGTGTGTGTCTGTGGGAGAGGAGGAGGCAGCTGCCCGCCCCCTCCTACCGCCCCCTCCACACCCCCCGCCCCCTCCCACCGCCGCCCCTCCACACCCTCCGCCACCCGCGGCCAGCCCCCCTCCACACATACCCCCCCCCCCCGCACCCCGCGGCCAGCCCCCGCCCCCATCGTACCCCCCCCAACGCTGTCCGCCCCCTCGATCCCACCGCCCCCTCCACACCCCCCGCCCCCCGCGCACGGCCAGCCCCCCTCCGCAACCCCCCGCACCCCGCGGCCAGCCCCCGCGCGCCCCCATCCCTCCAACGCTTCCTGCCCCCTCCTACCGCCCCCTCCACACCCTCCGCCACCGCCGCCACCGCCGCCCCCCGCAGTCGACGCCGCCCCCGCAGCCCCCGACGCCCCCGGCCCGTTGCACCCACGACCACCGCGCGCGCGCGCGAGAGAGAGAGAGCGAGAAAGAGAGAGAGAGAGAGAGAGAGAGAGGGAGAGGGAGAGGGGAATACCTTTGGGAGAGAGAGAGGAGAGGGGGTCGCCGATCACCGTCGCGGGAGAGAGAGGAGAGGGGTCGTCGATCGATCACCGCGGGAGAGAGAGAGAGAGAGAGGAGAGAGAGTAAAATTTGGGGGGAATGAAAAAGTTCCCCTCGTCGTTTCAACTTAAGTCTGGAACGTAAATTTAGCGACGGAGTAGCGACGGATTATTCCGTCGCTAATGCGTCAGTAAATCTCGCGCGAGTAGCGACGGATTATTCCGTCGCTAAGTCGTCAGTAAATCTCGCGCCAATATTTTAGGCTTTTGCCGCCAAAATGTCCGACGTTCTAGCGACGGATATAAAACCGTCGCTACATGGCCGACTACCTATCGACGGCATAGCGACGGATATGGACATAAAAAAATAAAAAAAATTGTCCACTGCTTTCCATCGGTATTCCGTCACAGATCCGTCGGGGATCCGACGGTGATAGCGACGGAAAATGTCCGTCGCTAAATGGCCGTCGCTAAAGTACTGTAATTTGGTAGTGCCTCTTTGTAGTGCCAAACTATCCAGCATGAAATCTTTTGCTTCTTTAAGGTGTTACGCCGTCGTGACATGGCTTCCAAAGCCGAGGCACTGCCTCATGTGGTGTCACCCACTGTAACATGAGACCCAGACTCTTTGTACTGCTGTCTACCACTCTTCATCATACAACATTAGGCCCTCTTGCCTATGTGCGGTGCTACGCCACTGTGACTTGGCCCGAAGCCGAGGCTTTATCCTCACTAGGTATCTCATGTGGTGTCACCCCACTATAGCATCACTACCAGAATATCACATATTAGTGATGCCATAAGACGTCGCTAAAATATAGGAAAACGTCGCTAAAAGCTGCCAGCGACGTATTCTGCGACGTTTTCATGTTTGTCGCATTACTTTAAGTCGCTGACAACAAAAACGTCGCTACTGCGACGTAATCCAACGACGTGGATACGTCGCCAATTTTGCGATGTTTATCGACATACTATCAAAAATTTAGCGACGGAGAAGTAGTCGTTAAATGTCGATAGAAGTTGTAGGAATTAGCAACATTTTGGCAACGTCTACCGACGTTTAACGACTGCTTTATACGACACTGACCGTCGGTGATATTCTACAAATTTTGTGACGTTTAGCGACTGTTACCGACCTTTAGCGATACAACAATAGTCGCTAAGCGTCGCTAACCTGCAGGAGTCACCGACGCTTAGGGACTACATCTCGCGTCGCTAAGCGTCGAAAACAGTCGCTAAATTTGCAAAAAAATAGAAAACAGAATTACATATTATGCTAGTGTGGTATCCCTACAGTTTAATAATTAACAATTAATGTGAATAGACCTGGAGCAACCCTCCGTTGAATTTCCTGGGTTCGTCGACCCCTTCGGTGGAACACTCAACACCGGTAAATTCACATACATTTAAAACGAATAATAAAATAAAATATGAAAAAAATTGCACATTAGAATTACAAATCCAGTCTGAAGAAAATATCCACACAAATAAGTGCAATAAATATCCACGCAAATAAGTCTACACACAAGAAACTAATAAATTCTCAAAGCCTCAACAAATGTATAATATTCAAACCCAATATCATGGATCTACACACAAACAACCATTCTACACATAATTATAATTAATAAACAGTCCTAACTAGGACTACTACGGGTGTGGAGGAGGAGGGGCACCGCCCTGCATCAGGGATAAGAACAACTCATACTGCTCCTGTGAAATCGACACCGACGTCGATGAAGGTTGTGACGTCGGTTGAGTCGGTGTCGATGAAGAAGACAGTGACGTCGGTGGAGTCGGTAACGATGAAGGCGCACCCGGAGGACGTATCTGCTCCAACACTGCTAGTCGCTGGTTGTATGAATCTATGGTAGATAACAGTCTCGTACTGCTATAAACTATCGAATCCTGCATCATCGTCAGCCTCTCGTCCATGGACAGCTGTGATGTCTGCAGTCCCGTCACGCTGCACTGTGTCGACGCTCTAAGATCAGTAATGCCATGCTCTATCCTCTTAGTCATATCCATGAGCTCTATGATGATGCGCTCGAGCGTATCTAATCGTGCGATGAGCGTGGCATTGTCCGTCTGCGGCTGATCCTGGATCCTTCGTAGCATCTTCTCACGGAGAGACTCAATCTGACGGTCAATGATCTCCTGGACTCGGGCAGACTCCTGCAAAGGCTGTGGGTAATGCACACTTGCAGCGGAAGCCCTAGAGGACTGTGTCGTAACTAGGGTGCCATAGGATCCCGTACCGTAGTACGTAACCCTATGGAGACCACCAACGACGGTCGCCCACAGCTCATCCTCCGACGAAGCTGGAGCGAGCTGCGAGGAAGTACCAGTCTCTCCCGTTGTAGGTTCATTAGCAGCCGCCCGCTCGCGAAGCTTAAGATACGCAGCTTAGAAAAGTATGGGACTCTATAATTGTTAATGTCTAATGTACTTATCATTACTAGCTGCAAGAATATTTGTTTGCATATTTCCTAAGTTATATTAAAATTAACACAAAGTATTAAAATAACACAAAGTATTGTAATACTTACATAGGTCTGCTCGACCCTCTCGTCAAACTTTTCGCCCTTCCGATGGGTGGCCAGGAAGACGATCACCATGTTGGCATCATCACCCCTCCTTACCTGTTAAAAATATATTATTTATTATTATTTCTAAAATTTATCGGACTTGTATTAAAATAATATGCCTGAAATAAATTAACGTACCAAACGACTGAAATGTTCCGTCATCGATATCGACCCACCGTACCACTTTGATGCCTTCTGCCTAGCCGCCTTGGCCTTCTCAGATCTTTCCTTGTACATTGGCGCGTCAAATTTAGCCTTCATCGCAGTCCACTGATCATGGGTGATCCAACATTGGATCGGCTTTCCAGCGCGATCACGGACCTTCTGGTCATTAATAGCATCACGGATCAGCTTGGCGATGACGGCAGGAAACATCCCCTCGATCAACTCGGCCCGGTACGGTGGATAGAAATATGTTTGCTAGAAGAAGTAATTTAGTCAGTTATATAATATACATAAATAAGATGATTCACATTAAAACCAAATATACTTATACCTTGAACTGCGCAAACCAAATGACCTTCCTATCGTACGGTACATCAGAGTAGTTTATCCAAGGGCCACCATAATTGTACCTCAGAAAGTGGCCCAAGCATATCTCTGTACTGACGAGGGACGATATCTATACAAAGGTAATTATATTCATGAAAAAAAGGATTTATGATAAATAGAGAAATAAACGATATATATGATGATAAACCAAAACACTTACTTTGTACCGTCGGCCCAGATCTCCGTCCTAGTCTCCTCTGAAGGTGTGCACGGAGGATCTCGCTGATACTGATTCAGCGTCGGCTCAGCCTCCTCTATCTGCTCATCTGTCTCTATCATTGTCTCAGCAGAAGGAACGCTAGACGAGGGAGGAGTCTCAGGCCTGAAACTACTCGTCCTAGGAGTGCTGCCACGTAACGTCGTGGCAGTCGGAGATATGGCTGGTCGATACACTGGAGTACTCGGCGTCGAGGATCCAGAACCAGTAAGAAGTACCGGAGGAGAACCCCGTCCATGTCGGGACCTGCCAAACGATCTACGTCGTTATGTCATACCTGATAACAACATATGATGATACAACAAATAAACATATATAGTACATTCTACAGTCAGAAATATGAAAGTACATTCTACAAGAAACATCTAAGTCCAGATAGTACATTCTACGAAAACATCGAAGTCCAGATAATAACCCATACTAAATAATAACTAAGTCTACAGAATAACCAACTCTAGATAATAACAAAATGAAACTACATCTCTCTCAATCATCTTCAAAAAATTCATCTTGTTCGTCTTCCTCGACCTCCTCTTCCTCCTCATCTTCACTTTCATCTTGGCCTTCGTCTTCCTCGACCTCCTCTTCCTCTTCCTCCTCATCGTCACCTTCATCTTGCCCTTCGTCTTTGTCTTCCTCTTCGAAAAATTCTACCTCTTCTGCATTATTAGTCGTGTAATGAGTAACTTTCGTGGAGTCTACATCTACAATATTTGTTACAAGAGACCGCTCGTCCTCCTGATAAGCTTTTTCGTCAACGTCAAAGGTATCTCTAGCTTTAGTCTTGTATACTGCCTACCAGTCAGACCTCGTTGTTCCCCGTCTCGGATAAGCTGTGAAGTACACGAGCTGAGCCTGACTTGATAGGACAAATGGTTCGTAGCCTTGATAGCTACGCTTGTATTTTATATCCACAAGACCATGCTTGTCAATATATTTTCTAACCTTGATTTTCAATCGGATCGAACCATTCACACTTGAACAACACGATCTTAGCAGGTTCTCTGCCATAATTATATGTCAACTCCATAATATCTCGCAAGATGCCAAAGAAATTATTGCCTGGATCGACGTCTTTGTAGTTCGAAGATTTGATACACAAACAACTATTTTTTGTGGAATCAAGATCCAGGAAGCTGTCTCTGATCGGAGCATTTGTCGACTTAAACCTAAATCCATTCACACAGTAACTTGGCCATATTTTAACGGCAGTAATTGGTCCCTTGGCTAGAGTTATAATTGATTCAGTCTCGGGTAAAATTAGACGATCGACCTGAATACCAGAGAAGCGGCAGTAAGTTATTTATTGTGCAGTTGTATTAGAAAAGAGTAATTACTGAGCTCCTTACATATGCTCTCAACCAGAAAGGAAAATAACGTCTCATTTCTTGTTATAATTCTTCGTTTGTTATGTAGGGTCTAACCGACCTCAACTTATCATTATATGTGCTGAAAAACAACGAAGCAAGCGCCGATTAATATTATAATATTAGGTTATACTTTTACATTGAGATGACGTAAACCAGCTCATCATTAATTACTTACCCCTCTAGCTTCTAACTTCATCCTCGTCGTAATTGAGTAATATATACAACTGAGCAACCCTTAGCTCTTCGATGACGGTTTTACATCCACGAACGATGTCGTAGGTAGTAATTCATATCCATTTTTAGATACTTCTGTAAGATAGATACACATCGTTCAACGACAGACTTTAGGGGAGTTTAAGGACACAAATAATAATTCATATCCATTTTTATTGCCGTTGAAACACAACAAAAAGTCAATACCAATAATGTTTCCTCCTTCTTACTAACCTCACCGTTGAGACACAAGTAATAATAGTTTTAGTTATTACTCCCCTTCTCTCCCTCTAAAAAATAAATAATAGTTTTAGTTATTACTTTCCTCCATGGAATTAAACCAAATTAAACCAAAATTGAACAGAAATTAGACTGCCCGTATCATTGTCATTGAACCATGGAATTAATCATTAATTTACTCCATGAAATTAAACCAAATTAAACTGAAATTGAACTAAAATTAGACTGCCCGTATCAGTGTCATTGAACCATGACATTTAATCTTTAATTTACTCCATGGAATTAAACTAAATTAATCTTTAATCTTTAAACCAAATTAAACAGAAATTAGATGTATAATTAAATTAAATTAAACTGAAATTGAATGTCCGTATCAGTGTTATTGTGTGTCATGTATCCTCTGTGTGTGGACATGTATCATGTGTCTATGTCCTGGTCGCGGGGGGAGCACGATAACTGTAACCATAAAGCTAACTCAGAAAATAGGAAATAGGGGGTTAGGGTTTACCTGAGTCGGAGGGGGTCGGGGAGAGGATGAGTCGTCGAAGCAGGGGGCGCCGGGTAGGGGATTGTTGGGGCAGTAGCTCGATGGGGGCCGGGAACAGAGGAGGGCAGAGGGTCGTCGGGGGGTGGGGGCACCGAGGGTGGAGGGGCTCGTCGAGGGGGAGGGCGTCGCCGGGTAGGGGGTTGACCAGAGGAGGAGAGGGGCATCGGGGCGTCGAACGAAGCACGGAGGGGTGGGGGGCATCGTGGCGTCGACCGGAGCGCAGAGGGGGGCGTCAGGGCGTCGAGCAAAAAATAGAAAATTGGGAGAGGGAGAAATAAAATATTGAATCAGAGATCCCTATTTGACGTAATTTAGCGACGTCTAGAAATAGACGTCGCTAAATGTCGCAAATTATTTAGAATATTACGACTCAATAATGTTCGCATCGCTAAACGTTGCTGATTACAAAAATATAGCGATGTTCAGCGACGTAAAGTTCCAATATGTTTACTGTAGTCACTAAACGTCGCTGAATGTCGCTATAATTCCCAACAGTGATGTTTAGCGACGTTTTTATTTTACGTCGCTAATATCAAAAATATTAGTGGCGTTTTAAATAGGCGTCGCTAAATACATCGCTGATTTGACTTATTTTGGTAGTGCATGGAATACTATGCTCCTTTATAGTGCTGTGCTACCCGTGCTTCCTATAAAGCACGCCAGACATTCCAGATGTCTGAGAACTCATTAAGGCTTCCAAGCCATCCTCCCACAGGACTTTGTTCTTTGTAAAGAATAATCAGTAGACAATAGTAGTTTTTGGTTCTTAATCTCGCAACATCCCAAAGGACTGTCCACTATTCCTGATATTGTTCCAGTCAATGGTCCTTCTTTGAACTAAAAGTTAGATGTCTAGTAGATTTTTCTTTGAACTAATAGCGTAAAACTTTATAGTAGAATTACAAAGATATAATATCAGGGTGTCTTCAAGCCCATGTTACCTGCTGTGTCTTCAACCAGCTGGCTTTTAAGACCTTTGGTGAACGGATCTGCCAGATTCTCCTGACTTCGAACATCAACTACGACAATGAATCTTCTTTTAATAAGATCATTTACCGTTCTGTGCCTTAGACGCACAGTCCTCTTCTTTCCATTGAAGAGGTCATTTGATGCCACCACTGCAGTCGCCTGGTTGTCGCAGTATATCGATACCATCGATATCTGCGCACCAACCATTGGAAGATCATACATAAGCTTCCGAAGCCACTCTGCTTCCTCCGCTGCAGCCGCCAGTACATATAACTCAGATTCCATAGAAGAGTGAGACAACATACTCTGCTTCTTCGACTTCCATGATATAGCAGTTCTACCCATGGAGAAGATGTATCATCCTGTAGACCTTTTACTCTCTACTTTTGAGCACCAACTTGCATCGCTGAAGCCTTCTACTACTTTTGGATCTCCGCAATAGTGCAGTACATACTTCTGAGTCCTTTTGAGGTATCTCATAACCTTCTTCACAGCTTTCCAGTACTCCACACCTAGATTGCTCGTGAATTGACTCAGCATCCATATGGCAAAAGCTATGTCAGACTTTATAGCAGTAGTCGCATACATCAAACTCCTGATGACGCTTGAGTACTCCAATTGCTTGATGGTTTTTCTTAGATTTGACTTTAGCTTCTTGTCACACCTATACGGCGTAGCGATCCCTGAAAGATCCTGATACCCATAGCGTGTGAGTATCTTCTCAATGTAATGAGTCTGTGACAATGCTACTCCAGTTTTCGTACGGATGATCTTTATCCTCAGGATAACATCAGCTTCCCCTAAGACCTTCATGCTGAACTTAGATGAGAGAAACTTCTTTGTCTCAGTGGCACTTGCTAGATCTGTACCCAAGATCAGCATGTCATCCACGTAGAGACAAAACGACAACTCTTCTCCCATCAACAAACTTTGTGTATACATACTTGTCCGTCTCGCTGACCCTGTAGTCGTTTGATTTTATGACTTTATCAAACTTCTCATGCCATATCTTGGGAGCTTGCTTCAGACCATATAGAGATTTTATCAACTTACAGACTTTGTCTTCGAGGCTCTTGACGATGAATCCTTCTGGTTGTTGTATGTAAATATCTTCGATCAATTCACCATTCAGGAAAGTGGTCTTAAAATTCGTTTGATGAATTACCAGCTTGTGAATTGCACTCAGAGCAATCAACATCCTGATGATCGTCATCCGCACTACTGGATCATATGTGTTGAAATAATTGATCCCCTACTTCTGAGAAAACTCCTTGGCAACTAATCTTGCCTTGAACTTGTCAACAGTTCCATCGTCCTTCATTTTCTTCTTGAAGATCTATTTACATCCGATTGGTTTTGCTCCTTCAGGCAGATCGACCAACATCCATGTGTTGTTGGAGGTTATCAAGTCATACTCATCATTAATAGCCTCATTCCAGAAGACAGCATCACTGATCTTCATCGCTTCATCATAGGTAAGCGGGTCTGCTTCCACATGATAGGTGACAAAATCTTCTTCGAAGTCCTTCTTCCTCCTCACTTGCTTAAATACAGGTTCTGCGAGTTCTGGTTCAATAGTTGTTTCTGCAGCAACAACATCTTCTTGGGCTACCTTTTTGTAAGGAACTTGAGCCTCATGTGCAGTCACATTATTTTTCGGAATGTCAGCGAGAACAATGTTCTTGTGCCTTACAAATTTATCTTCAAAGAATTCTGCATCGAGAGATTCAATGATATAGTTTGACTCAATATCAAGGAACCTCCGAGCATCACTCTTATCAGCATAAACCATGAATATAGTCTTTATATTACTTGTTTCCAGCTTCTGAATCTTCAAATCCGGAAGCTTCAAATACGCCAGACACCCCCACACTCGAATGACATTCAAGTTGGGTCTGACCTTGAACCAGAATTCATGAGGAGTGACTTTCGAAGTTGCATGCGGCACTCTGTTCAATATGAACGTAGCCGTAAGCACTGCTTCACCCCAGAAGCAATTTGGAAGACCCGCAGTCAACAGTATTGAGTTCATCATCTCTGTTAACGTTCTGTTCTTTTTTTCTGCAACACCATTTGATTGAGGGGAGTACGGAGCAGTTGTCTCGTTGATAATTCCATGTTCTCTGCAGAACGATGCAAATTCATGAGACCTATACTCTCCACCTTGATCACTTCTGAGTCTCTTGAGTTGTTGTCCGGTTTGATGCTCGGTTTCAGCCTTGAAGTCCTTAAACTTTTTAAACATTTCATCTTTAGACTTGAGTAGATAAATGAACGCGTACTTTGAGAAGTCGTCGATGAAAGTAATGAAATACTTCATCCTGGCCTTGTTGGAGAACTGTTTGAAGTCACAAATATCTGAGTGCACCAATTTTGGAAGATCTGTACTTCGGTTTATCCGCTTGAACGATTTTCTTGTGATCTTTGTCTGTGTATAGACCTCACACTTCTCCAACTCCTTACCCCCACATTTGGAGATAAGCCATAGAGTAGATATCTTATTTATTCTTTTACAATGAACATATCCTAGTCTATTATGCCACAACTCAAGAGAATAACCAAAAGAAAAAACTGCATTCACTATCTCCATAGGAGTTACAAGTTGAAGTTTAAACATCCCTTCGGTGCAAAAGGCCTTCCCGAAGTATGTTCCTTTATAGGACATAACGACTTGACCAACGTTAATGTCCATCATCAAGCCTGTGCATTCAGAGCAGGCTTCCAGAGACTAGATTCTTGGCTATAGCAGGTACGTGCTTCACATTCTGAAGCGTCAGCTATAGTGCCCCGCTTTCGATAGGCGGCGGACTCTGTAATATGCTTACGCCGAGTCAGGTCGGTCGGAAACTTAGATGGGCATCTGACTCGATCGTTGAGCTTGGTAAACGAAAACACCTTGCGGCATTAATTAAATCGATTTGGACGAATGTTACGAGAATCGATCCAACTAATGGAACGACTTCTGTTGGAATAAGTCCTAGATGTAGCGAGCTGTGTCTCGGCGAGTGAGCTCTATATAAGAGTCCTTTCAATGGGATCGGACTGTTGTATGATTTTCTTAGAGCTTTTGTCGCTTAGTTTTGATGAAAGTGCTTTCGCATCATTTTCTGAATGCAATCTACGAATTTCAAAGCGAAGGAATAAATAAGAAAGTCTAACTAAGTGTTGGAGACATTGCAGGAGCTCGCCTAACTAAAGCTTGAACGTTGTGAAGCGCTTCGACGGTCGACACGATCAAAGTACTTGGTGGGTGATTTGGCACCTTCTTTTCTACTCTGTCCCGCAAACGAAATTCCTTTGCCTCGAACTTATTCAAATCGACGATGCCAAGTTAACTGCATGCCAATCCACTAAGATCAAGAACTCGGGAAAAACATATCGATTTAGAGTAATCTACTCTGAAAATATAAGTTTTGCACCAAAAAGAGAAAGTTTAAGGTTCTAGTAAAAAGATAGACTATTTTACGTACTGCAAAATAATATGAAACATCGATCGTGGCTTATGATGCCTCGGGCAAATTTGGTGCCTACGGGACGCTAAATCGGGAGTACGGTTTTGGAGAAAATGAATCGTTGCATGAGTTGGGAGAAATGATAATACCATTCAATACTGTTCGCGCTATACAAATCAGTTTGCATATGTTAAACTGTTCACCCATTGGCATGGTCATGGACAACTTGTGCACAAGTTTAATTTTGCTCGAATCGGTATCCGAGACATCGATATCGAATCGACCTAGGAAGAATAAATAATCGTGCTTCGGCACTGATGCATTGCGGGACCATCAGTCAGGCTTGCAACCTAGACTGAACGAGCCAAAATGCCATTGAGATAGTCCCAAGTGGTGCGTAATACCAGTGACCGCACATATAAGATAGTAACATGCTCACCTATTATCTTATGCAGGTAGTAAGTATTATCTCTGTTTTTATGCAGGGACGAGCACGGCCGTGGTAAGAACTATGATAAATCATTATGTTTTACTGTATGCTTTATTATTTCAAAGAAGGCTATCGATATGAACTGAATTCATTTTGTTCTAAATAGAAAGAAAACTCCAAAACATGCCTACCTGAACAATCAGAGTCGGTTTAGACGAGTGGGTTCGTCTCGTCCACTTAGCAAGTATGCTAACCCCTTCCCAAATCCCCAGGTGCGGCAGGAGCTCTAAACGAAAGCTGAAGTACGGAGAGGCATTTTGAAGCTCTTCCTATTCTGAAGTATTTTGAAGCCAATTCATCGAAGGCTTATGTACACAGGAACGAATGTATGGAATGACAAGTATTAGTTCAGGCAGCTTATCGAGTATATTTCTTTTGTTTAAATCAATGTAGCCGCAACGACATCCAATATAATTATGACTTGTACTTCGTTGTAAGCTATGAATGAAAAGCATATTTCTATCTTCCTAAATTGCGTGTTCAATTCTGATGTAATTTGTAAAGTTTCAACTTAGTATTTCAATATAATGATCATACGTAACATTCTTGCCCTGTACGAGTACAATTCCAGACTCGTACGGCATCACGCCTTAGCGAGGACGATCGATTCGGCATAATACTACTGGAGACGAACGGTTTGTCGACTCGGGACGTGACAAATTGGTATCAGAGCACAGTTATGTTTCCTCGAATTTTTGAAAACTGTTTCATTGTTGGAATGTTCGTTGCGATTGCTTGATTGAATGCTTGTCGACATGTTGCGTGAAATAAAAGTTTCATACATGTAAGCCCGTAGATATTTTAAAAAATACTAACGGGTTTATTTTGTTTGTAGGAATGACAAAGAATAATAAAAACATTCCCGACACAGCAACCAACGCCGTGGATAGTTCGTCGAGTTCAATGGGTGCTAGCCATATTTAGGCTACGATGGAAAAAATACTGCAGTTGATGGAGCTGCAGCGGCCACATCTTCAGATGCAAATCAAAGCCCAATTTGGTGCACAACAGAAGCAAATAGACGACCTAACGCAGATCGTAAGCAAGATGGTGGGCAATACCAAAGCAACGATCATGGTATCCGAAGAGAGCCAAGATGTTCAAGATGAAGTCGAGGAAGAAGCTCAACCGCAAATGATAAACTCTTCTTCCTCGTTCAAAGTAAAGGAGTTCCGCAAGATGAATCCACCTAAATTCAATAGCCGATCAGAGCCTGATGTGATAGTGGTGTGGCTCGCGAAGATTCATGACTTATTTAATATGCTTAGCATTGAAGGGTCCCAGAGGGTAACATGTGCGACGTTACAGCTACAACTGAGGGCTTACGACTGGTGGACAGCTAAGAAGCAGAAAATCTATGAAGCCGATACCAACACCACAATTTTCTAGAAAATGTTCAAGGAAGCATTTTTTTAGCAGTACGTTCCTCGCGCCGTCCGTCGTCAAAAAGAAGATGAGTTCATGATGTTACGATAGGGAAATATGACTGTTGATGATTATGACTCGAACTTCTCAAAACTCGCGAAGTTTGTCGGTGCCTTTCTACCCAACAAGGAAGCCTGGTGCGAACATTTTCAATATGAACTAAATGACGAACTGCGAAGGGACGTCATGAATCAAAGGTGTCGAACCTACCGTGAACCCTACGATGCCGCTCTCGATAGTGAGCGTATCTTTGGCCGTATGTCGCAAAGAGCCATGTCTGTCGTCCGTAACAACTTCAACAAGCGTCCTAACGACGTCGGGGGATCGGGAGTATCAAAACGTTCGAACACATTTGATAACAGGGGCCATGACGGACAACATTGTAACAGATGCGGTAGGCATGGGCACCGAACAACTGATTGCGTCACGAGATCTTGCTACAAGTGTGGCAAGATAGGCCATATAGCTACACATTGTCCGAGAAATATTCCGATTCAACACAATCCACCAAGGAACGTTTTGAATCAATATAAAGTGCCTACACTACAAGACGCAAATACGATACCCGTGAACCCGCAAAATCAACGCCATGGAGCTCAAGGCCGAGTTTATGCATTGACTCGGAACGAGACATTCACGTCCGATACTGTTGTAATAGGTATATTACTCTAGAAAAATATACCTGCTCAGGTTCTATTCGATTCGGGTGCAACACATAGTTTTATATCTGCTGATATGCGAAAGAAAATAAAATAACCCTGAAATCACTAGATATGAATATTAGCGTTAGCACTCCATCGGGAGTCGATATATCTGCGAATTTATTTGTAGGAATTGCCATATTTACATCGGAGGAAGAAATCTATCCTTGGAAGCCGTCATACTAGACATCAAAGAGTACAATATAATCCTGGGCATGGATTGGTTGGGCGCTTGTCATGCAACAATCGAGTACACGGGGAAGAGAGTGGTGTTTCGTCTTCCTGGCGAGACAGAGTTCTCATATTCGTGCGATACGGTCTCGAAGACGGCAATGATGGTATCATCAATCTCGACAAGGTGTATGTTGCGTTCCGAGTGTGCGAGATACTTGGCATTAGTTCGAGATATGAGGAAGGATATGCCAGACACAATGCAGACTGATGTTATGACAGATTTCCCCGACGTTTTCCCTGACAGGATGTCCGTGATGTCGCCGGATCGAGAAATAGAATTCAGCATCGACATATTCTCGGATACACAGCCGATATCAAAAGCGCCTTACCGAATGGCTCCAACAGAATTGAAGGAACTGAATGTGCAATTACAAGAGTTGCTAGACCGTAGATTTATTCGCCCTAGCGTCTCTCCGTAGGGAGCTCATGTACCGTTTGTGAAAAAGAATGATGGATCGATGCGGCTATGCATCGAATATCGTGAACTCAACAAGGCGACCGTGCAGAACAAGTATCCCTTGCCACGAATCGATGACTTATTTGACCAACTGCAAGGCGCGTCAATATTTTTAAAAATCGATCTTCTTTTATGCTATCATCCGTTGAAGATCAAGTCCGATGACGTATCAAAATTTGCCTTCCGCACTCGATATGGTCATTATGAATTCCTAGTCATGCCGTTCGGTTTGACGAATGCCCCAGCCATTTTCATGGATTTGATGAACCGAGTCTTCCGACCCCAAATTGATAAATTTGTAGTCATGTTCATCGGCGATATCCTTATCTACTCAAAGAATCGAAAAGAGCATGCAGAACACTTGAAGACGGTATTGCAGACTCTGTGTGAAAACAAATTATATGACAAACGAAGTAAATGCGAGTTCTGGATGAGTAGTATGACATTCCTCGGACATGTAATCTCTACCGAAGGCGTCGCGGTGGACCAAAGAAGATTGAAGCGGTGGTAGATTGGAAACGACCTACCTCGGCTATCGCTATTCAGAGTTTCCTGGGCTTAGCAGGCTACTACCGAAGATTCGTGAGGAGCTTTTCAAAACTAACGTCGCCTCTGACTCGCCTCACCCAGAAGGGAGTAGTATTTGAATGGAGTGACGACTGTGAATCCAGCTTTTAAGAGTTGAAGCAACGGCTCATCTTAGCACCAATCCTTGTACTTCCAGATGGTCCAGAAGGCTTTCAGATATTCAGTGACGCATCATAAACTGGCCTCGGGTGCGTACTCATGCAGAAAGATAAAGTCATCTCCTACGCTTCATGGCAGTTGAAGCAGCACGAGAAAAACTATCCGACGCATGACCTAGAATTGGCGGTGATTGTGTTTGCATTAAAACTCTGGCGGCACTACCTCTATGGTATGCTTGCAGAATCTATACAGATCATAAAAGCCTGAAATACTTGTTTACGCAATGAGAACTCAACTTATGGCAGCAACGTTGGCTCGAACTCATAAAAGATTACGAGCTAACGATCGAGTATACGCCGGACAAGGGAAACATTGTAGCCGATGCGCTGAGCAGAATGTTTATGGGATCACTGGCCATACATAATGGGATCACTGGACTGTTATATGGTTTTCTTGGAGCTTTTGTCGCTTGGTTTTGATGAAAGTGCTTTCGCGTCGTTTTCTGAATGCAATCTACGAATTTCGAAATGAAGGAATAAAGAAGGAATTCTAATCAAGTGTTGGTGCCATTGCAGGAGCTCGCGTAACTAAAGCTTGAACGTTGTGAAGCGCTTCGACGGTCGGCACGATTAAAGTACTTGGTGGGTGATTTGGCCCATTCATTTTTACTCTGTCCCACAAACAAAATTCTTTTGCCTCGAACTTATTCAACTCGACGATGCCAAGTTAAATGCATGCCAATCCACTAAAATCAAGAACTCAAAAAAAATGTATCAATTTAGAGTAATCTACTATAAAAATATAAGTTTCACACCAAAACGAGAAAGTTTAAGGTTCTAGTAAAAAGATAGACTATTTCACGTGCTACAAAATAATATAAAATGTCGATCATGGCTTATGATGCCTCGGGCAAATTTGGTGCCTACGGGACGCTAAATCGGGAGTACGGCTTTGGGAAAAATGAATCATTGCATGAGTTGGAAGAAATGATAATGTCGTTCAATATTGTCCGCGCTATACAAATCTGTTTCCATATATTAAACTGTTCACGCATTGGCATGGTCATGGACAACTTGTGCACAAGTTTGATTTTCCTCAAATCGGTATCCGGGGCATCGGTATCGAATCGACCTAGGAGAAATGAATAATCGTGCTTCGGCACTGATGCATTGCGGGACCGTCAGTCAGGCTTGCAACCTAGACTGAACGGGCCGAAATGCCATTGAGATAGTCCCAAGTGGTTTGTAACACCGGTGACCGCACATATAAGATAGTAGCATGCTCACCTATTGTCTTATGCAGGTAGTAAGTATTATCTCTGTTTTTATGCAGGGACGAGCACGGCCATGGTAAGAACTGTGATAAATCGTTATGTTTTACTGTATGCTTTATTACTTTAAAGATTGCTATCGATATGAACTGAATTCATTTAGTTCTAAATAGAAAAAAAACTCTAAAACATGCCTACCTTAACAATCAGAGTCGATTTAGATGAGTGGATTTGTCTCGTCCACTTAGCAAGTGTGCTAACCCCCTCCCCAACTCTCCATGTGCGACGGGAGCTCTAAACTGAAGCTGAAGTACGGAGAGGCGTTTTGAAGCTCTTCCTATTCTGAAGTATTTTGAAGCCAATTCATCGAAGGCTTATGTATAAAGGGGCGAATATATGAAACGACAAGTATTAGTTCAGGCAGCTTGTCGAGTATATTTCTTTTGTTTCAATCAATGTAGCCGCAACGACATCCAATGTAATTACAACTTGCACTTCGTTGCAAGCTATGAATGAAAAGCATATTTCTATCTTCCTAAACTGTGTGTTCAATTCTGATATGATTTGTGAAATTTTAACTTAGTGTTTCAATATAATAATCAAGCGTAACGTTCTTGCCATGTACGAGTGCAACTCGTATGATATTACGCCTTAGCGAGGACGATCTATTCGACATAATACTACCGGGGACGAACGGTTTGTCAACTCGGGACGTGACATCAGTAACTTCCCCGAAGTCAGTTACAATACCACCGTCCCGATCCCATATACTTTAGCTTGTGTCTGGTTCGCCACCATAACCTTCTCAGAACCAGGTTGGTAAATGGTGAACCACTCCTTCTTTGAGCAAACATGACACGAGGCCCCAGTGTCTATCCACCAGTCCATGTCAGTCCTAGTTGAGTCAACCTGCGCAATCGTAGCAACAAAGATAGCCTCATATTACTCTTTTTTGTTTTGGTTTTTCTTTGCAGTCCCTCTTCCAGTGGCCTTTCTTGCCACAGTTGAAACAAGTTCCAGGATCCTCGGACTTGGGCTTGAACTGAGCCGACTTCACCTTCAGATGGTGAACGTCTTTCTTCTTTTGGGAGAGAGCCTTTTGCTTCCCTTTATAATTTTTTCCTTGTACCATGTTCGCCTTAGCCATCTACTTGGACAAGGCGTCCACTTTAAGTTGAGCCCTCAACTCATCTTCAACATGTATCTAGTGCAAGAGGCGTTCCAGATCCACTGCCATCTTCTTGCGGTGCATGTCCGTGATGAAGTTGCTCCACCCAGGTGGGAGCTTGGTGATAATACCTCCGACGACAAAAGCATCGACCAAGGGTATGCTGTCATCTGCCAGCTTCTGACGTAACTGGAGGAACTCCTTGACTTGAGGCAACATGGTTTTGTCGTCCTCAAATTGCGTCCTCCAGACCTTTTCGGTCACGTAGATCTTATTTCTGTTCTCTTCTGCCTTGTAGAGATTCTTTACAGACTCCCAGACGTCCTCTATGACTCCGCCAGAGAGTCCTCCATCGAGTTCTGGATCAACAACTTGCAGAGGTTGTTATTCCGTCTCCACTTCGACTACAAAGTCGTGGCTTCAGCAACCCTTCGAGCATTTTTACCCTCTGGAATCAAAGGCTCAGGATCTGTCAACACATAGTCGACGCACATGAGTTGAAGATTAAGGCTGATCATCCAGACGTTTAAATGCTCTCCATCAAACTTCTCAAGTTTAAAACTTGTGTCGAGAAGTTGTGCACGGTTGTTCTCCATCAGATCCGAATCTTGCTTTGAGATTGTTATTCCCGAAACAGATCGTTAGATGAAAATTTCGATCTCTACGAAAACACGAGTTGATAAAAGCAACTTAGCAGGCGAAATAAATCACCACAATTCTACCTAATTGAAAGCAACTTAGCAGGCGAAATAAATCACCGCAATTCTGCCGAATTGAAAGCAACTTAGCAGGCAAAATAAATCACCGCAATTCTGCTGAATTGATTAAGATCAATATTGCTGGGGTGATAAAGATCACCGTTGCTCAAAGCAAGATTCGCCCTATTGCGATCTGCTTCCAGGAACCAGCAAGTTCGAAAAAATTTCTGGAACGCTCGCTGTCACCTCCTTTCACGAACTCGAAGAACTCCAATGGCAATGGCGGCACAGCTTTCTTCGTCTCTTTTAACTTCGGTGTAAGTGCTCAATAAAGGCACGAAGAGACTATTTATATATGAGGGTCGAAACCCTAATCCATATTCTGGCCGTAACTGTTTGCCAAAAGATAGGAACGAATAATGGAAAGATATGAATGAATTAAATTCAAATCCTACAAAATATGTATTTAAATAATTGACTCAATCTTTCCATAACCGCTCAGACCTTCCAGTCAGCCACATCTAGCGCCACTTGCACCCCAATGTCCACCCAGCACGTCAACCCGTGCGCCTGCGCGCAATTGCACAGACGCACAACACAACATCGCAGCAGCTCTGCGCGCAACAACGCAACACAACAGCTCTACACCTGTGGATACGACTCGCGTAGATGACGAGCGCATCAACTGCGCATAAGGTGCCATTCGTCGATGCTGACGTGCTAAGTGCAAAGTGCGCCAACAAAGCACCACTTTGCGCCTTTGAGCCCGAGTCCGAGCCCGAGTCGCTGGGCTTAGGTCCATAAGAAAATTATGTCATAAGCATGACAAAAAACATTAATCCTTACACAAATTATATATATATATATATATATATATATATATATATATATATATATATATATATATATATATATGTATGTCAAAAAATAAAATATAAACATGGATGTCACCAATAAATGCAAGCACATGCCCAGTCTCCATCCTTAAGGACACCAAAATTTCTCCATGATTCATTTAATAACACTGAGCAACTCACAAATTTTTCCTTTCTCTCTCTCTCTCTCTCTTTCTCTTTTGTTAAAACTCATAAAAATTATTCCATATATATATTATATTATTTGTAAGAATTTACTGATGAAATGATTCACGGGTAACCAGGAACTTTTTGACCAGAGGGAAGGAAAGGAATGAAAAGAGAGGGAAAACATTGGCAGTGTTTGTTGCTTCCTTGAGACACGCAGAGCTCGTGTCCCCCTAAGAATAGAAGTTCCTCAGCAAGCAAGCAGAAACCTCACATCATATCTCATTATTGCACAACCCCCCATTCCCCCATGGCCATTGCTGAGTCAATGTGAAGCTTTCAAAACAAGCTTTAGATTTAGTCACCTTGCACTTGCCAACACATTCTTTCAAAACTACATTTTGTTCAAATATTTCATTTTGTCATGTAATCATGCATTGTTCATATGTAGTGTTGGTTAATTGTCCATCATCATCTAGCTGCCAAAGTTCAATCCAGCGTTTGCTCTCCAAGAGCGACTAATGTGGTAGCAAGAGGCAACAATGGTGTACTTGGTAACCTTGTCATTCCTTTTTGGCATTCAACAGTTGAGTCCATATATATATATATATATATATATATATATATGTGTGTGTGTGTGTGTGTGTGTGTGTGTGTTTACTCCCATAGGGATTCAAAAACCATTCACTCGGATCTCATATCTCCACTTTAGCAACTATAGCTATCAAGTACACACACACACACTCCTCGCACTATATATATAACATATTTATCTCCACCAAATGATCCACAATTCTGGCCTTGGGTAGTTAATATCATACGTGAGAAGGATTTCACATCGCATTTGCGAGATACATGATGTGTTTAACATATCTCAGTTGTGTTAGTATATTTCGGATTTGGGCAATATCTTAAATCGTTCTGAGCTGATCGCTGGTACCGACTTATCATATGAGGAGTGACATGTTTCTATTTTAGATCGGGGGAGAAGGTTCTCAAGAACCGGACTATCAGCCTAGTCCGTGTCGCTTGGGGCCATCACTAACTGGGTATGTCGACGTGGGAGTGCGATGGTAGCTCGTTACCGGTATTTGTTCGACTCAGATAGTATACTATTTTGGTGCTATATATGTATCCTATCATTAGTTTGTGTGTGTAGATTCATGTGTTTGTTGTAGCTTAGAATTAATTTCAGTTTTCTCTATGTGTATCTAGGATGCCTGATTTTCGATTTGAACATGGATATCATGATTTTCTGGATTTACCAACTTGATGAGTGCCTTATTGAAATTTCGATGATGAGAATTTTGTAGGGGGAGAATTATAGATTTGTGTCACCATATCGATTATACTAATACGTTTGCATATACTAATACGTTTGCATATGTATCATATATATATATATATATATATATATATATATATATATATATATATATATATATATATATAGTTTTTGTGATTCTTTTATCTTGCCTTGACGTCATTTGTGAATTCATGTATTGATGGCTTTCATGTTATTGGAGATTTCATGTTTCCTAAGTATCGAGGATCGTGCGACCAGTATCGTACGATACTCATATTTTCGTGTAAATCACTTAATTACTTACGCAACGTAATGATTTTTTATATTTGTGACAAATGTATTGATCATCAGACTACCAAAGACTTGTAGAATACCTCTTTGCATTGTTGTAGCTCCGTGTTATCACACGGGCGCAGAACAAACCCTTAATTTTTCCAAAAGGGGAAACTTGACATTCAGACCGGTATGTCGTCGGTATACCATAGTATACCACCAATGTTTTGTCCATTGGTTAAAGACCATGTCATTTGTTTGTCCAATGGTCTTTTGTTTTTGTTTGGACAACTGTGATTAAAGGAGAGAGCCATGGATTGATGATGTAATAGATCCAGTGGCTACGATTAAATCCTTCTCTTTATATAAACCCCTATAAGTTTTGTCTTCTTTTTTCCCTCTTAATTTTCTCCCCATTTCTTGAGATTGCACTACCAGAATAAGTCGTTTTAGCGACGCCTAAAGACGTCGCTAAAACGACAAATTTTGTCGCTAAAAATATTTAGCGACGAAATTACCGACGTTTTGGGCTGGTCGCGAAAATATAAGTCGCTGATCTTCAAAATGTCGCCAAACGTCGCAAGTGCCGACGTTGGCCGACGTATATATACGTCGGTATATTACCAACGTCTACCGTCGTGTCGTCGGTGGATTAGCGACGTATTAGTTCGTGTCGCTACGCGTCGGTAATTTACCGACGGATTACCGTCGAATCGTCGGTGGTTTAGTGACATGTTCAAAGTCGCTAAACGTCGGTAAATCCTGGAAATTCCTGGGATGATTACCGACGTGCACCGACGTTTACCGACGTTCTCCGACATATAATGACGTCGCTAAAACGTCGGTACCCTGGATAATATCGCATATTTACCGACGTTTAGCGACGTAAAGGTACTTCGGTGGACGTCGGTAAACGTCGCTAAATCTGCAAAAAAATAAAAATAAAATAAAATACAGAATGTCCATTTCTCCCTGCAGTTTAAAAAGATAAAAATTTCTCAATGTAGAATAGAATCCAAACAATCACAGAATGTCCATTTCTCGCTGTACACAGGTTTCAGTCCCTATAACCACGTCTACAACAATCACACAATGTCCAGTTCTCAGAATGTCTATTTCTCACTGTACACAGATTTCAGTCCCTATAACCAAGTTTACAACAATCACATAACAACTAACCAAATAACCAAATATTCAAATAACCAAGTATCCAAATAACTAATTCTACACCAAATAACAAAGTCTACAACCAAATAACCAAAGTCTACACACAACCAACAAATAGAATAGGATCCAAACATCCAAATCTACACAACCAACAAATATCCAAGTCACAAACAAAGAATGAAATAAATACAAAGAAACAGTCCTAACTAGGACTACTAGGAATCTACTGCAGGAGGGGCACCGCCGCGACGAAGGGATAAGAACAACTCATACTCCTCAAGTGAAATCGATACCGATGGAGGAGGCAGTCACGTCGGTGGAGTCGGTGTCGAAGAAGAAGGCGGTGGAGGCGGCGGAGTCGACGACGATGAAGGCGCACCCGGAGGACCAGCACGCTCCAACGCTGTAAGTCGCTGGTGGTATGAATCCATGATAGATAACATTCTATCACCGCTCTGGACCATCGACTCCTGCGCCAATCTCATCCTCTCGGCCATGGTCACCTGTCTTGTCTGCAGCTCCGTCACCGTGCGCTCTAACCCTCCAACGGTACGCTGTGTCCTCTCAGTCGTCTCTCTGAGGTCCATAATGCCACGGTCGAGTGCATCCAATCGTGCTAGCAGCGCAGGATCCTTCGTAGGGTGCTGAGACTACTTCTCGATCCGTCGTAGCAGGTCGTCACGGAGAGACTCCATCATCTGGTGGACTCGGACAGACTCCTGGGACGGCTGTAGACCATGCACACTAGCAGGAGATGTCCTAGAGGACTGGATCGCAACTAGGGCGCCATAGAATTCCGTACCGTAGTACGTACCCCTACGGAGTCCACCAGCGGCGGCCATCCACAGCTCGTCCGCCGACGGAGCTTGAGTGGGCTGCGAGGAAGTACCGGCCTCTCCTGCATCAGGTGCACTAGCAGCCGCCCCTTCCCGCAGCCTCTGATACTCGGCCTAGAAAGTACTTATTATTACTAACTTCTAATTTCTAATTAATGTACTTATTATTACTAATTTTTAATTAATGTACTTATTATTTCTAATTTCTAATTAATGTACTTATTATTACTAACTACATGAATATTTATTTGCATCATATTTACTAAGTTATATTAAAATTGACACGAAGTATTAAATTAAGATAACGTATTGTAATACTTACATAAGTCTGCTCTGCCCTCTCGTCAATAAGGTCACCGCCGCGACGATGGGTGGCCAGAAAGACGGTCACCATGTCGGCGTTACCGACCTTCCTTACCTGTAATTAAATATATTATCTTAGTAATAATTTATCGGTTTTGCATTAAAATAATATTTCTAAAAGAGGAAGACATACCAGACGACGGAAATGTTTCGTCATCGGAATCGACCCACCGCACCACTTCGAGGCATGTTGCCTAGCCGCCTTGGCCTTCTCCGACTTCTCCTTGTACCTTGGCTCCTCGAATCGAGCCTTCATCGCATTCCACTGATCAAGGGTGATCCAACCTTGGATCGGCTTTCCGGCACGATCACGATCCTTCTGATCATTGATAGAGTCGCGGATCAGCTTGGCAGCGACGGCAGAAAATATCCCCTCGATAAGCTCGGTCCGGTGCGGTGGATAGAAAAATATATCCTAGAAGAGCGCAAACCAAATATTTATCAGTTATATATAATATACAAAAATTATATGATTCATGTTAAAAGCAAATATATTTTAACCTTGAAGCGCGCAAACCAGAAGACCTTCCTCTCGTCCGAAGCATCAGAGTAGTTAATCCAAGCACCACCATAATTATGCCTCAGCATGTGGCCTAGACGTCTCTGTACCTCTGGGGGATATTGACTAATTGGGGATATTGGTAAACTAATATACCTCAGCATGTGGTTCATATACTTAAAATCTTCGGCTATTGGGGATATTGGTAAACTAATATACCTAGATTACCCAAAAGTACACTTGCGAACTAGGATAAAATAATTAGTTGTGTACTAAACGTCTCTAAGTGTAGAAATGTTGCAAGGTGAAACAATGTATCAAACACTATATCGAAACCCAAACCCAATATACAAATCCAAATTAATACGAAAATACACAAGTGTAAGTAGGGGTTAAGTGTACAGAGGTGAAAAACATATATATGCATGCTTGGGGGTGTCCACGTGTCCAACAAATGGACACAAAGTGTCCAAAACCTCACGAACACACTGTATCAGTGAACACATGGTTGTAATGTGTCACCGTGTCCATTTTGGACACGAAAAACACCTCAATTAGGGTTTACCTTCAGTCTCCTCGTGGTGGTGGAGGAGGAGGAGGAGGACAAGTTCGGTGGTGGAGAAGGAGGATCTCGCGGTGGAGGAGGAGAAGGGGCTCGCGGTGGAGGAGGAGGAGGAGAAGGGGCTTGCCGGAGGGAGGAGAAGGGGATCGCGGTGGAGGAGGAGGATGAGCGGCGCCGGAGGAAAGGGGGTCGGGCTGTCGTCGAGGTCGGGGGAAGAGGGGCGGGAACAAAAAATTTGGGGAGAGGGAGAAATGAAAAGTCGAACCGAGGAAACCCTATTTAGCAGAAGTTAGCGACGTCTGTAAATACGTCGCAAAGCGTCGACTTTCCTTTAATATTCGGCGACGCCTTAATCTTTGCGACGCTAAACGTCGCTGAACTAATAAAACTGGTGACATTTTTTGACAAATCAACGACGTTGGTTTTTATTACACAAAAGGTAGTCGCAATATGTCGATGTTTGTCGCTATCAGCGACATATTGTGACGCATACTTTTGGAGTCGCTAAATCCAAAAATATTAACGACGTTTTAAGCCGGCGTCGCTAATTTCGTCGCTGATATGACTTATTTTAGTAGTGTTGGAGCTTGGTCTTGAGACCTAAGAGTGTGATTTATAAATTCTTCTTGGTGGTGGAGTAAAAGAGTAGGCTTGGAGCTTGACCTAGGCAAGTATATTTTGTCATTTTCTTGAACAAATTAGTTTTTCCTTGCCATTTCCCTTTGCTACGGTTTACATGCTTAGTTTTATCCAAAACATATTCATGAAATATGGTTTTCATCATGGATCTTGGTAACATACTTGGTTATAGTTTTGAGCTTGGAACTGATTTCCTAGGAATGGTTGTGACGTCATAGGATAAGACTTGGTGTCAAGCGTAATACCTAATTTCCACCATAAAACCTAGTCTATAATGATATATAAGACTTATCCCTAGTATTGATGTTCGTTGATTTAGAGTTTTAGAGAATTGGGACTAGTTTTCATCCACAAAAACCTTATTCACGTACCTTTTTTATGCATGTGCAGTGAGTATATCGCGGCATACTGTCGTTATAACGCCCAATGTCGTTTGCCACTAATCCAAACTTGATGTATTTTTTCAGTATATCGAGTTATACCTCTCCGGTTCACAAGTTTGTATTTTCGTGGTTCATTTTGATTCATTGATCCATTTTCGATTCATGCTTGCATATGCTTATTATTCTACTATGATTTCCTGTGATACATGATTATCTAGATTGATTGTGGCGACGTCCATACTCAGTGTACAGGGGTATCCCTATTACACATTAATTGCATGTCACGTGCTAGTGCACCATGTCTTGATTGTATTACATTGTCCTATCACATTGTGCTCATGTCTTGATCTTGTATTAATTTCCTACTGTGCAGGCTCTTCATAGCGTACTACTGACTTGATTATAGCAACATAGTTGCTACCATGGTATGTCATGATATTGATCATGTCCTGATTCCTATTGTGGCTCGTCGTAACACACTCTTGACTTGCTTGTTGTACTAGCAACATGTTTGCTTTCCTGTCTTGTGTCTTGCTTGTGAATATTGAAACCCAGTTCTGTCTTATATTTTCCCAAGGGGAACTCATGTCTATGCTGGATTCTCAGATGCCATGACCGGGAATTCTTAAATGAACTGTTGAGGTTAACGACTAGATTTGATCAAATAGATTCATTGGGAGGGGAGGTTTCTAGGTTGCATGTAGTCCCATTATTCCAGTCCCACCTGTGAATTTGGAGCTCTCCATCGTGAGGAGCATACTTCTAGCACACTGTCGGGTGCTGCATATTACATATTGATCATGGACATAGATTGGCCTAGATGGCTTAGGTAGGCTGCAACGCTATGATCGTTAGATGTCACCCCCAGTTTTCGAATTAGTGGTATTTTTGTCATTTTCCAAGTTTTATAATTTTTGAGAATTTTATTTGATTTTATATGATTTTTAGGGGTTTGTTTGATTTAGTTTGAATTTTATCCAATTCGGACTTAAGTTGGAGACCCGGGTAGTCTGGACACTAGTGGGACCTACATACTAGCTGGGCTTGGCCCACATGCCATCCTAATTAGGCTAGAAACCAATAAACCATACTTCCATGGCTTAACTAGTCAATTAGAGGCTTAATTAGTCAATTTGGAGTTGTACCGAAACAAACCAAACCAAACCAAACCAAACCCGAACCGAACCAAACTAAGTCTAATGGGTTGGGGGCTTAATGGGTCTCCACCCAAACCCACTAAACCCCCCTTTGGCCGGCCACTAGAGGAGCAAACCCCCTCTCTCTTTCTTTACTCCTAAGTAAACTCCATTCTCTCCATTTCACTTCTTTTCTTTGAACTTCTTCTTCCTAAGTAAACTCCATTCTCTCCATTTCACTTCTTTTCTTTGAACTTCTTCTTCCTCAAGCAAAGCCACATTAGGTATGCTCTTAATTTTCCATTAATTTCTCTTTTGCTTTATTTTTCTTCACAATAAATGTAGGGGAGACCACCCTCTACATGTTGACCATAGCTTTTTATAGGTTTCCTAAAATCTAGTTTAAGGATTAATTGGGGGTTTTCTTAATTAGAGTGGAATATATATATATATATATATATATATATATATATATATATATATATATATATATGTATATGTATATATATATATATATATATATATATATATATATATATATATATATATATATTTTGTGTGTGTGTGTGTGTGTGTGTGTGTGTGTGTGTGTGTGTGTGTGTGTGTGTATTTATATGTATTTGAGTGTGTGTAGAGGAATGGTGGTGGTGGTGGTGTCATGAGAGTGGTGGTGGTGGTGTGTGAGAGAGAGTGTGTGTGTGTTTGAGTGTGAGAGAGAGTGTATGTGTGTTTGATTGTGAGAGTATGTGTAAGAGTGTGTGTGTGTCTATATAATTATATGTGTATGTGTATGTATTTATATATGTAGATATGAGTGTGTGTGTATGTGTTTATATATAGATATGTATGTGTATGTAGATATATATATATATATATATATATATATATATATATATAGATAGATAGTTGTGTGTATATATATATATATATATATATATATATATATATATATATATATATATATAGAGAGAGAGAGAGAGAGAGAGAGAGAGAGAAGGAGAAGTAGAAGAAGAAGAAGAATAAGTAACTGCAGCAGCAGCAGTAGGCCTGCAGTAGCAGCAGCAGCTACTGCAGGAGCAGCAGCAGCAGCATTTGTAGGAGCAGTAGCAGCAGCATTAGCAAGGGTAGCAGCAGCAGCATCAAGCAGGAGCAGCAGTAGCAATAAGGTTAAGAAGAAGAAGAAGAAGAATAAGGTTAAGGAGAAGAAGAGAATAAGAAGAGGGATTAGAAGAAGAAGAATAGGAAGGATTAGAAGAAGAAGAATAGGAAGAATTAGAAGAATAGAAATTAGAAGAAGAATGAGAAGAAGAGTTAGAAGAAGAAGAATTAGAAGAATAGGAATTAGAAGGAGAATGAGAAGAAGAATTAGAAGGAGAATTAGAAGGAGAATTAGAAGGGGAAAGAAGAGTAGAAAGTAGGAAATCAATTTAGAGGAGATTGAGTTAGAGGGTGAAATTTAGCTCCGAGTGTCGGAACGCGTTGAAACTTGGAGGAGACTTAGATTATGGGAATTAGACTTTGCGGGTAGGCTCCCGAGTTGAAATCGGGGTTTTAGGACGATGGTATCGCACCGTACCATTGCGTATCTTGAGATATTCAAGATATCGACAATAGGCCGTAAGATGGACTGGATGTCCACTCTACCTAGGAAGCTTGGTAGGTAACGAATGTATAGGCTAGTATCCTACTACCCTAGGAAGCACGGGTCAAAATACCAAGCGTAGGTAGGCTAACTTTGTATTTGCCTAGGTTAGAAATTTACCTTGTAAAGGATAAATTTAAGATATTGGCCTACGGCCAAGTTACGGATTTCGGAGTCCAAGATGGAATCGGATATGGGTTGTAAGGGTTGGTAATGATTAGAAATAGTCGCCTAGACCTAGTTTTGACCTTGGTTGACCACGGTTGACTTTCTAGACCAAAAGTTAACTATGGGTCAACACTTTACCCAATTTAGTCCCAAATTCCATTAGACTTGAACGGTTGACCAAAAGTCAACTATTAGTCACCATTGACCTAGGGTTGACCTAGAGTTGATCAGAGTTGACCCGTTGACCAAAAGTCAACTGTAAGTCAACTTTCGACCTAGTTTGATTCGGATTGACTTCCATTGTTCTTCTATGACCAAGGTTGACCTAACTAGACGTGTCTCGACCTAGAATGACTTAATAGGATTTAAATTGATTTGACTTTACTTCCTAAACATAATATTGATACGTCTTATTCTCTATAGGTTCTCGAGACGCTGTATTGGATCCAGTTGACATATTTTATCATATCACAGGCGAGTACATTCTCTGATAACTTTTTCCCAATTTATGATAACTGTTATGATTCATGTACTTAGTGTAGATATGCTTATTCCTGACACATGGTTCTCACGGATTGGTATTTCTGGATCTCGACGAGAGATGTTTCTCCTTCTTAGGTTAGGATGTATTGTGCAAGCTTCCTTGTAGCTCTTGCATAATATGTGGTTCCTGATTCTAGAGAAGACTTGCTCCCTTCTCATTAGAATTCCGTGCAGTGACGTGTCCTGTTTGGATCCATTCTACCAGTTGAGGGTAGGGGGAGTAGTAGCATATGCCTGTGATCAGATCCATCCTGCATTCCCGAACAGTGTTAGTCATATACCGCACTTATGACTAGCCAGGCCAGTTCTTACAGGTACCCAAGCCGATCACAAGTTGAAACTGCTACTCACACACATTGGATATATGGCTTACCTTGATTTGTGTACATACCATGATTCAGTTCTACTTTTCTGTTCTAGCTCTAGCTCTACAGCTTACCATGCCATGATACATATATGTACACTCCATGATTTCATTGTATATGCTCTATTTACAGTCTTATAGCTTTTATTCTATCTTGAGATCTGTTATGAGATTATGTACTCGTTCCATCCTGACCGGATATGTTGAAAATATTACAGATGCAGATGAGGACTATTATTGCACTTACTACGGCCCACCGGACGTAGTAGGTTTAGAGACAGATACCCTAGAGCCGCAGGGTGTAGTGCCGCAGGGCGAGATACCGCCTGTCCTGTAGATAGAGTAGGTCTTTTATACTGGATCTTGTCTCCAGTTACTCTTGAGACTGTTATTATTTTGGCTTGTATTAGAGACTTGGACTTGGACTTGTATATTCCTTGTGTTTGGACTTGACAGGTTATATTTTATTGTCACGTTGTCTTTATCTTTCAGTCTTTACTTTATCATTTTAGAGCTGTGATTGAGCACTCATATATTATCATTGCTTGTCCTCCGTTCGGAGTTGACCATATTCTCGACAGGTTTTGATATTATATATAAACTATTGTTAGAGTAGAAAACCTACAGCGTTCCACGCCGTTTTTACGGTGAGGGTTGGGCGTTGTTACGTACACGTGCCCTTATAGCGGGTGCGGGTCGTGACACATTTTTAGTGCTGGCCCACGCAGGTCCTGAAGTCGTAATTAGTGCGATGTCGTGGCGGCACTCGTCTTAGAGTGTTGATTATGAGCCTGTGTTACATATAGGAGGTGGTAGGCTAAGAGTACTCAATCACAGTAGGATCTTTCTTTGCTTATCTTGCTTTCCATCTTTGATATTGATTTAATGCATTCTAGCTGTCCTCCTTTGATATTATCCTTCTTGTGCCATATTGATATCTTCTTTTCAATCTGTCTCCAGGATGGTTATGACTTATTCTTCCGGTAAGGAGTACGGGGAGACGGAGAGGTCTGCTACCTCTGGCGGACAGGCTCCAGTCACTTCTCCTGCAGTTGGGACTTCAGTAGGGGCTCTCGGGGGTACTCCTCCAGCACTCTCGATGACTGTCCCTGGGGTCACTGCGGGTGCTCTTCCTGCAGTGCCTGGGGCTACGACGAGAGCTGTCGGGGGCGTTCCTCCTCCTCCTCAGCACGGGCCTCCTCCGTCGGTGGTGGGAGTTGTTCTTCCGTTGCCTTCTCCGCCCACAGATATGGTGCAGATGCTAGCATTCTTTCAGCAGGTGCTGGAGTCCCAGCGGGCCCAGCACGAGGCACAGATGAGACAGACTGGGGCCATGCGCCAGGACATGGAGGATGCCCATAGGTTGGCCCTGGCTACGGTAGAGCGTGGGGCTCCATAGCGGGAGGCGCAGCAGCAGAAGCTCGGAGACATCCAGGCTTTCAAGAAGATGGATCCGAGGGATTTCAAAGGGACTGAGGACATTGTGTATGCTGATGACTGGCTCGAGAATATCGAGCATCAGATGAGGGCCTCCCGCCTGGCAGATGACCTGAAGGTCGAGGCGGTTGGCTTACAGTTATTAGATGTTGCCCAGACACGGTTACAGAACGAGCCGGCTCTTGCAGGAGAGGGCCACACTTGGGCTGAGTTTTGGGCCCTATTTAGAGAGAAGTTCTTTTCCCCCACAGACAAGATCGGCCTAGTACGGCAGTTTCAGAACCTGCAGCAGGGCAGTATGACTATGGAGGAGTATACGGCGGAGTTCGACCGGCTTAGCCGATACGTCAAGTACATGGTGAGCGACCCAGTGATCCGAGCAGAGCGCTTCCGGAAGAGATTGACAAGGGATATCAAGATCCTGATCCCTTCCTTCTATGCGACATACGCAGAGGTCTATGCGGAGGCTCGGAAGGTAGAAAGAGAGTGGGGCTTGAAGCCGAAGAGGGATCGTGACTTATTTTCGGGGGCCAGTAGCAGCACGGGGGCTGCTAAGCGCCCTCAGCTTCATCATCAGCCGTTCCAGCATCATCAGCAGCAGGTACAGGCCAAGGCACTTCAGCAGCGTCCGGGGTAGGATGATCCACCGTGCCACTACTGCAAGAAGCCCGGTCACCTCTTTGAGTTCTGCAGGAGGAGGCTGGGACTGTGTCTCTTTTGCGGTGCCGCTGGGCATCAGATGCGGGAGTGTCCCAAGAACTCTCGTATCGTTGGAGCAGCTCAGAGGGTACCTGTTCCGAGGGCACCAGCTAGTGTGCCGGTAGTTCAGCAGCGGGGTCCACTTCCGACCCAGCAGCAGCAGATTGTCCAGCACCGCCAGCAGAGGGGAGGTCATGGTAGAGCCTTTGCTTTTGCAGCCGAGGAGATGGAGCCTATAGCGGATGTTGTCGCAGGTTCTATTCTGCTCGATTCTTTTTCAGCTTTAGCCTTATTTGATTCTGGTGCCACGTACAGTTTTGTGTCTGTTCCTTTTGCTCTTAGGCACAATATCATTGCTGAGTATCTTGGTAGGACTTGCAAGATTATGACTGGGAATGGCATCATCCTGGTTAATAATATTTGCAAGGGACGGAGAGTTTCTTTGAGAGGCCGGGAGCTGAGTGCATGTTTGCTCGTAATGCCACTTCTGAGTTATGATGTGGTACTCGGTATGGACTGGTTGAGCATGCACCACGCTAGCATAGACTACAGAGGGGGCATGTTTCTGTTCAGGCTGCCGGGAGAGCCGGAGTTTGAGTTCACCAGGGGTGCAGCGGAGCCAGGAGATGGATTCTGCGGAGCGTTGTTGGCGGGGCCGGTGTTGCCACATCCACTTATTACTGAGTTCTTGGATATTTTTCCCGAGGAGTTGCCCAGGATGCCGCCAGATCGTGATGTTGAGTTTTCTATAGACCTAGTGCCGGGCGCTGAGCCTATCTCCCAGCACGTCTATAGAATCAACAGTGAGTTAGCGGAGCTGAAGAGACAGGTCGATGAGCTGGAGGACAAGGGCTTTATTCGATCTAGTTCTTCACCTTGGAGCGCGCCAGTTCTTTTCGTCCCGAAGAAGGATGGTACGGTACGTATGTGCATTGATTACAGGGAACTCAACAACCTTACCATCAAGAATAAGTATACTTTGCCAAGGATTGATGACTTGTTCGACCAGTTGAGCGGGGCGAGGGTGTTCTCGAAGATCAACTTGCGTACCGGGTACCATCAGCTGAAGGTGAAGCGGGATGACATTTCGAAGACTGTATTTTGGACTCGCTATGGCCAGTATGAGTATACCGTCATGTCGTTTGGGTTGACCAATGCCCCGACGGTATTCATGAACTTGATGAACAAGGTATTTCATCAGTACCTTGACAAGTTCGTGGTGGTCTTTATTGATGACATTCTCATCTATTCGAAGACACCAGAGGAGCACGAGGAGCACCTGATGATTGTGTTGGACACTCTCAGGAGGGAGCAGCTGTATGGGAAGCTGTCCAAGTGCGAGTTCTTCTTGGATCACGTGGAGTTCCTAGGCCATGTTATCTCTGGCGAGGGGATTTCAGTCGATCCGAAGAAGATTTCTGCAGTGGAGTCCTGGTCTACGCCGAGCTCAGTAGCAGAGGTTCGGAGTTTTCTGGGTCTGGCCGGTTATTATCGGAGGTTCGTGCAGGACTTTTCCAGGATTGCCCAGCCGATGACCCGACTTACCAGGAAGGACGAGGAGTTTTTTTGGTCCGAGGAGTGCCAGGCCGCCTTCGAGGAGTTGAAGGCGAGGTTGACTACAGCTCCTATCTTGACGCTGCCATCTAGATCTGGTGGTTATACGATCTACAGTGGTGCTTCAGGGCGGGGTTTGGGTTGTGTGCTTCAGCAGCACGGGAAGGTGATTGCCTATGCATCTAGGCAGTTACATCCTCATGAGAGGAACTACCCTACCCACGATCTGGAGCTGGCAGCGGTCATCTTTGCTTTGAAGCTGTGGAAACACTATCTGTACGGAGAGCAAGTTAAGATCTACACAGATCACAAGAGCTTGAAGTACGTGTTTACCCAGAAGGAGCTGAATATGAGGCAGAGGCGATGGTTAGAGCTGATGAAGGATTTTGATATATCCTTACAGTACCATCCGGGGAAGGCCAACGTGATCGCGGATGCTTTGAGCAGGTATCCCGTAGCCATGTGTTTGACGATGGATCGTCACCTTCTGGCAGATCTGGAGAGTTTGGGCATAGAGGTGATAGTTCCTGGTTTCGAGGCGCAGATGTGGGTTCTCCAGATGCAGTCAGAGCTGATGGACAAAGTCAGGGCAGCTCAGTTTGAGGATGAGGCTCTGAGGGTCATCAGGGAGCAGGTCCAGGCAGGACTGTTGGATGAGTTCTCTATAGCGGGAGATGGGTCGTTGAGGCATGGTACCAGATTGTGCGTGTCGAGCGGAGGACTTCGGGAGGAGGTTCTTCAGGAGGCGCATCATTCTCAGTACTCTATGCATCCTGGGGCCAACAAGATGTATAGAGACTTGAGACAACATGTTTGGTGGTATGGCATGAAACGCGAGGTGGCTCAGTTCGTTTCGAGATGCTTGGTGTGCCAGCAGGTAAAAACCGGAAGGCAGAGACCCGGTGGATTGCTCCAGCCACTACCCATTCCTGAGTGGAAGTGGGAGCATATCACTATAGAATTTGTATCTGGGCTTTCACGCTCTCCAGGAGGAAAAGATGCAATTTGGGTCATTGTTGATCGATTGACCAAATCGGCCCACTTTTTGCCTTTCAAGGTGGGTTTGTCTACGGAGAGGTTGGCCGAGATGTACGTGCGGCAGATAGTCCGATTGCATGGGGTTCCAGTAAGTATAGTCTCGGATCGGGACAGCCAATTCACTTCCCACTTCTGGAGGAGTTTGCAGCTTAACTTGGGCATATCGCTCAAGTTCAGTACCGCATAGCACCCCCAGACAGACGGACAGTCGGAGAGGACGATTCAGACCCTCGAGGATATGCTTTGTACCTGTGTCTTGGACTTCGGGGGATCTTGGGAGGACCACCTTCACTTGGTAGAGTTTGCTTACAATAACAGCTACCAAGCCAGTATAGAGATGTCACCTTTTGAGGCTCTATACGGACGGAGGTGCCGTACTCCCTTGTCTTGGGATGATGTCGGCGAGTGGGTTTTGCTTGGCCCTGAGATGGTAGTGGATGCTGCAGAGAAGGTCAGGGTTATTAGAGATCGACTTCGGGTGGCACATGATAGGCAGCGGCATTGGGCCGATAGCCACCGGAGGCCGTTGGAATTTGAGGTATAGTTTAGATTTTTCTAGTATTTGAGTCTGATTGTGATTGTTTTAGATCAAGCTTTAAGTTTTGTGTTTTTGTTCTAGGTTGGTGATCTTGTGTTCCTACGGATTTCTCCGACGCGTGGCACGATTTGTTTTGGTGGCGGCGGGAAGCTTAGTCCATGATACATCGGACCCTTCCGTATCTTGGGCAGGGTCGGTGCAGTGGCTTACCGACTGGAGTTACCGCCTGCACTAGAGGGAGTGCACAGCGTGTTCCACGTGTCGCAGCTGAGACGGTACGTGGCAGATCCCAGTCACATCTTAGACCACTCCGAGATCGAAGTGGGACCGACACTCAGCTATCCAGAGAAGCCGGTTGAGATCTTGGACCGAAGAGAGAAGGTGCTCCGGAACCAGGTCATTCCCTTGGTTCACGTTGCATGGAGGTACCACTCTCCAGGTGAGTCTACCTGGGAGAGAGAGGACGACATGCGGGAGCGATTCCCATATCTCTTCGAGCCTTGAGGTAAAATTCTTTCTTTTACTTCCTTGTTCTATTCATGTTGCTGTGTTAGTTCTTATTCAATTTCGAGGACAAATTTTTTTAAGGAGGGTAGATTTGTCACCCCCAATTTTCGAATTAGGGGTACTTTTGTCATTTTCCAAGTTTTATAATTTGGGGGAATTTTATTTGATTTTATATGATTTTTAGGGGTTTATTTGATTTAGTTTGAATTTTATCCAATTCGGACTTAAGTTGGAGACCCGGGTAGTCTGGACACTAGTGGGACCCACATACTAGCTGGGCTTGGCCCACATGCCATCGTAATTAGGCTAGAAACCAATAAACCATACTCCCATGGCTTAACTAGTCAATTAGAGGCTTAATTAGTCAATTTGGAGTTGAACCGAAACAAACCGAACCAAACCAAACTCGAACCGAACCAAACTAAGTCTAATGGGTTGGGGGCTTAATGGGTCTCCACCCAAACCCACTTAACCCCCCCCCCCCTTTGGCCGGCCACTAGAGGAGCAACCCCCCTCTCTCTTTCTTCACTCCTAAGTAAACTCCTTTCTCTCCATTTCACTTCTTTTCTTTGAACCTCTTCTTCCTCAAGCAAAGCCACATTAGGTATGCTCTTAATTCCCCATTAATTTCTCTTTTGCTTTATTTTCCTTCACAATAAATATAGGGGAGACCACCCTCTACATGTTGACCATAGCTTTTTATACGTTTCCTAAAATCTAGTTTAAGGATTAATTGGGGGTTTTCTTAATTAGAGTGGAATATATATATATATATATATATATATATATATATATATATATATATATATATATATATATATATATATATATATATATATATATATATATATATGTGTGTGTGTGTGTGTGTGTGTGTGTAAATATATATATATATATATATATATATATATATATATATATATATATATATATATATATATATATATGTGTGTGTGTGTGTGTGTGTGTGTGTGTGTGTATATATGTATATGTATTTGAGTGTGTGTAGAGGAATGGTGGTGGTGGTGGTGTCATGAGAGTGGTGGTGGTGGTGTGTGAGAGAGAGTGTGTGTGTTTGAGTGTGAGAGTGTGTGTGTGTGTTTGAGTGTGAGAGAGTGTGTGTGTGTGTGTTTGAGTGTGAGAGTATGTGTAAGAGTGTGTGTGTGTCTATATAATTATATGTGTGTGTGTGTATGTATTTATATATGTAGATATGAGTGTGTGTGTGCATGTGTTTACATATAGATATGTATGTGTATGTAGATATATATATATATATAGATAGATAGATAGATAGATAGATAGTTGTGTATATATATATATATATATATATATATATATATATATATATATATATATATATATATATATATATATATATAGAGAGAGAGAGAGAAAGAGAGAGAGAGAGAGAAGGAGAAGTAGAAGAGGAATTAGAAGAAGAAGAATAAGTAACTGCAGCAGCAGCAGTAGGCCTGCAGTAGCAGCAGCAGCTACTGCAGAAGCAGCAGCAGCATTAGCAAGGGTAGCAGCAGCAGCATCAAGCAGGAGAAGTAGTAGCAATAAGGTTAAGAAGAAGAAGAAGAATAAGGTTAAGGAGAAGAATAGAATAAGAAGAGGGATTAGAAGAAGAAGAATAGGAAGGATTAGAAGAAGAAGAATAGGAAGAATTAGAAGAAGAATGAGAAGAAGAGTTAGAAGAAGAAGAATTCGAAGAATAGGAATTAGAAGGAGAATGAGAAGAAGAATTAGAAGGAGAATTAGAAGGGGAAAGAAGAGTAGAAAGTAGGAAATCAATTTAGAGGAGATTGAGTTAGAGGGTGAAATTTAGCTCCGAGTGTCGGAACGCGTTGAAACTTGGAGGAGACTTAGATTATGGGAATTAGACTTTGCGGGTAGGCTCCCGAGTTGAAATCGGGGTTTTAGGACGATGGTATCGCACCGTACCATTGCGTATCTTGAGATATTCAAGATATCGGCAATAGGCCGTAAGATGGACTGGATGTCCACTCTACCTAGGAAGCTTGGTAGGTAAAAAATGTATAGGCTAGTATCCTACTATCCTAGGAAGCACGGGTCGAAATATCAAGCGTAGGTAGGCTAACTTGGTATTTGCCTAGGTTAGAAATTTACCTTGTAAAGGATAAATTTAAGATATTGGCCTACGGCCAAGATACGGGTTTCGGAGTCCAAGATAGACTCGGATATGGGTTGTATGGGTGGATAATGATTAGAAATAGTCGCCTAGACCTAGTCTTGACTTTAGTTGACCACGGTTGACTTTTTAGATCAAAAGTCAACTATGGGTCAACACTTTACCCAATTTAGTCCCAAATTCCATTAGACTTGAACGGTTGACCAAAAGTCAACTATTAGTCACCATTGACCTAGGGTTGACCTAGAGTTGATCAGAGTTGACCCGTTGACCAAAAGTCAACTGTAAGTCAACTTTCGACCTAGTTTGATTCGGATTGACTTCCAATGTTCTTCTATGACCAAGGTTGACCTAACTAGACGTGTCTCGACCTAGAATGACTTAATATGATTTAAATTGATTTGACTTTACTTCCTAAACATAGTATTGATACGTCTTGTTCTCTATTGGTTCTCGAGACGCTGCGTTGAATCCAGTTGACATATTTTATCATATCACAGGAGAGTACATTCTCTGATAACTTTTTTCCAATTTATGATAACTGTTATGATTCATGTACTTAGTGTAGATATGCTTATTCCTGACACATGGTTCTCACGGATTGGTATTCCTGGATCTCGACGAGAGATGTTTCTCCTTCTTAGGTTGGGATGTATTGTGCAAGCTCCCTTGTAGCTCTTGCACAATATGTGGTCACTGATTCTAGAAAAGACTTGCTCCCTTCTCATTAGAATCCCGTACAGTGATGTGTCCTGTTTGGATCCATTCTACCAGTTGGGGGTAGGGGGAGTAGTAGCGTATCCCTGTGATCAGATCCATCCAGCATTCCCGAACAGTGTTAGTCATATACCGCACTTATGACTAGCCAGGCCAGTTCTTACAGGTACCCAAGCCGATCACAAGTTGAAACTGTTACTCACACACATTGGATATATGGCTTACCTTGATTTGTGTACATACCATGATTCAGTTCTACTTTTCTGTTCTAGCTCTAGCTCTACAGCTTACCATGCCATGATACATATATGTACACTCCATGATTTCATTGTATATGCTCTATTTACAGTCTTATAGCTTTTATTCTATCTTGAGATCTGTTATGAGATATATGTACTCGTTCCATCCTAACCAGATATGTTAAAAATATTACAGATACAGATGAGGACTATTATTGTACTTACTACGGCCCACCGGACGTAGTGGGTTTAGAGACAGATACCCTAGACCTGTAGGGTGCAGTGCCGCAGGACGAGATACCGCCTGTCCTGTAGATAGAGTAGGTCTTTTGTACTGGACCTTATCTCCAGTTACTCTTGAGACTGTTATTATTTTGGCTTGTATTAGAGACTTGGACTTGGACTTGTATATTCCTTGTGTTTGGACTTGACAGGTTATATTTTATTGTCATGTTGTCTTTATCTTTCAGTCTTTACTTTATCATATTAGAGCTGTGATTGAGCACTCATATATTATCATTGCTTGTCCTCCGTTCGGAGTTGACCATATTTTCGACCGGTTTTGATATAATATATAAACTGTGGTTAGAGTAGAAAACCTACAGCGTTCCACGCCGTTTTTACGGTGAGGGCTGGGCATTGTTACGTACACGTGCCCTTATAGCGGGTGCGGGTCGTGACATTAAAACCTCGATTGCATGTGCTAGTAATCAGGATTGTGATATCCCTAGTTAGTTAATATTATCAAGTCATACTCCATGATTGGTCGTGATTGATGGATTTTTTACATTATTCTTGTTCTTGTACATGCTTACTTGTATGATCATATTCCAGTACATATACCATGCTCACAATTATTGATAATGCATGCCGATCATGGTTCATGTTCTTGCTCATGTATATGTTCACATGATTCCTATTTAGTTAGATCGTGTTTTTATCATGTTGTCTATTTTATACACGTTATTTCTCCTACTTATTATTATATGCTTGCATGTTTATTTTAGTTCATTAGATTAACTTCATTTCTGGTACTTGTTATTTGAGATTTGATGCCACTAGTTTTGTATGACAAGATCTCATAGCAGAACCAGAGGATCTATCGTATCTTCTGCTTGTTGGTGTCCACCCGGTCGATCCCCAATCAAGCATTTGAGTGAGTTTTTATTCTCTTTACCCATTGTTTATCTGTATGTTCTTTTACAATATTTAGCCATCGGATATGTGTTTAGCTTGCGTTTTTTGGACTTGAATCTTGCCTAGGGGCAAACATGATTTGTATATATCTAGACTACAGCTAGAACTGATCATGTATTATGTGTATTATTGCAAGTATCTCATTTTGTATTACTAATTTCATGACCATCTATATATCTATAGTTTGGAACGTTTTGCTATGTTAGTTTTTGATGATCATATATTCTTTACTTTATTTATTTGCCTATGATTGTGATACTAGGATTACTTGTGTAGTGTCCCGCTGTACTCAATTCAACATGATAAATCATTGGCAAAATAACATGGAAAGTTGAGACGAGGAATGGTTTTAGAAGTATGGTAAGTTGAGTAGAGATTTTCATGGTCATTGGACAATTCAAAGTTTAAGTTCATCGAATGATCGCCGTGTTACTGGGATCGATTCGACCTAGGGTGAAGTAAGTATTGCGTGTCCTTCAGTGGGGGTGCGACCGATACTGATGTATGCATCGCAGTACAGGCTGCGGGACCTTCGGTAGAGTTCGTGCCTCGCACACGAATTGATCCCATATGCAATATAGTCTGTGGTGGCTTGTCATGCAATTGACCCTCATATAGATTAAATCGGCATGCTAGAGACAATCCGCATGCATGTCATTATTTGTGTAAAAAAATGGATGCACGACACGCAACTATTGAGCCTAATATTTGGCTTATGCAGAGACACGCATTACGAAGCAATAGGTGATATTAAGTTTTGATGGCGTGATACTAGATTTCTATGGTATAAATTGTATTGTTGCGATGAACAGGAAAGATCGGATGATAAGTATGAGTAAGTTTAATGCTGGTGCATAACATGATTATGATATTATTGACACAAATTATATGCAATTAATTGATCCTAAGGAAAGATTAGAAATACCACCTAATATTGTGTACACTAACATAATTAACATGTTGGTTTTGCTTGGGTGCACGAGAGGCCTCCCCACATGTTTATTCTTATATACAGATACCCCACCAGACTGGTTGCATGGTGTAGGGAATAACTCGTTCGGTGCGGAGCTTGCTTAGACGCGCCAAAGCGTATATTTTCTTGGCGTTTCAAGACGTGCGACTACATTGAAGACTTATTTATATAAGGGGCATAATGTTATGGACATCATATATTGAATTCGTTCTCAAGTTGTAAGCCTCTTGGCGTGATTGATTGTATTGAGAGATTGAGTGATTGTAACCTGGCTTCGAGCCGTTGTAATCTTCTTTCAATATCAATAAACAGAACCACTTCTTATTCATATACTTGTGCTAATTAAACTTTTCTGCTTGGGGACATCTGTGCGACGATCCAGTCGCTTAGCTTAATCGATCGTTTCAGTATTCGTCTCGTACGAGCGCAACTTAGGCTTGCATGGCATCAGGCCTAAGTAAGGACGAATTGGTTCTACGAAACCGGGATATAAAAAATTGGCCTAGTATTGACTATTGAATTGTAGTATAACTCCCATTGTAACACCCAATTTTCCAGATGAGGGCATTTTTGAAATTTTGTATTTATAATTATTATTTAAGGATGTTTATTTCATATTATAATTTTTAGTGATTTTTAATGATTTTTAGTAGAATTGATTTTGGGCCTATAGTTGACTTTGACTAGTGTTGACTAGAAGTCTAACCTAGTGACTAACCCAGGTTAAGACCCCTTAGTTAGGTTAAGTAAACTTGGTTTGACCTAATTTAGTGAAGTTTAAGTCATTGGAACTTGTTTGGAGAGATTTGGAGTTGATTTGACAAATATGGCTTATGACTTCATAAGTCATGATTAATGACTTGACTTATAGCCCATAGGCCCACACCATGAACCAAACCTAGCCCTAATCAGCCCATGGCAGCCACTAGTGATCCCTTCCCCCTATTTAATCCCCTCCTAGAATTTAGGGCTAGCCTCCATTGGGATTTGTGCAAGTTTTGGAAGATGTGAGTCTCCATCTTTGTAAAATCATAGGAAATCCATTTCAACTCCATTTTCCTTCAAATTAATTGCATTAGGACCTAATTCTTCTGTTCTTTCTGTTTGTGCAAGAATATTTCAGAGTAGGATCAATTTGTGGGAGTTTTTGAGGCTTGGAGAACCATTCCATTTGAGGCTTTTGTGAGATTTGTACATCAATAGGTATAATCCATTCTAACCCATGAAATTCCTGTTTAATTACATTTCTAGGATGCCCTAGCCCTAACCTAACTCTAGGAATAGGAATCCCCATAAGTTGTGTCCATTTCGTGTCCTAACAGGACACGTATCAGTTTCGTGTTTGATGTAATGCCTCAACCAACAGTTTGTTCTAATTTCTGAAATATTTTTGAATGGAATTTTAGTCCTAGGGCTTGCTTAATGATTTCTGCTTTTATTTCCTAATCTTTGTGTCGTGTCGTGTCAACACGGGGACACGAACACGCGGGGACTGAAACACTTGCTGTGTCCTGCATCACGGGGTCAATAACTCCCGACACAGGACACGTGGACACGCCATTTTTGGCAAGGAGCTTGGGGCATCGACTGCCACCATCCTCTCAAAAAATGGGAGCACGTGGTTGCGTGTGCGAGGAGAAATCCTCCTCGCACTGGTCGCACTGGCCGCGTGCGCAGGCTGTGCTCACGCAATTTTGGAGGCACTGATACGTGGTTCGACACGACACCACGGTTCACTTGGACACGTTTCAGGCACTTGAGTGTGTAGCCCTACTCTGGGCGAACACAGGGACACGTGCACTAGGACACTGGTATCGTGTGTCGTGTCCTGGGTCGACCGACACCCGTGCACGATGATTGTTCTGTGTGCACAGTTTTTGTGCACTGTTTTGTATTTTAACTCGTATGGACACGTTGTGTCCACTTTGTGGACACTAACCACTTGTGTAACATGTACACATCATGTAAATGGTTTACCAACCAATTAAATTTCATTTTATCATGTTTTGATACACGAATGTGGATTTCCCTATTTTCAACTGATACATACTTTCAGTTTTGAATTTCCTGAGATTAGGTTCCTTCAAATTGTTTTTAAATGATGTTTTAAATCCCTAAATTGTTTCCTACATATGTATTAGTTACTGTTAAATCGGATTTTCATGATTAGATTGGGTTTGCAATAGTGAATTGGAATTTGAACTTTTGAAATGGATTCAATTTGGCTTTGGGTATCTTGTGAACTGTCAATGTATCTTGGATTCATGATTTTGACTGTTTTTCCTGAGATTTTAAATTGGGCTAACTGATGACACACTGAAATGATTCTTGAGATTAATAAAGGGAATTTTTTACTGATATGTGTGGGTTAAACTGTGATAGGTTGGTTCAGTTTGGTTAGATGTACATTGCATTGTTTTCTCAAAACTGAGAATTGAAACATGATGATTTCTTCCTATATGTACTGCCAGTTATTCTCAGTTTTGTTGGTGTATCACTGTCATGTTTGACTGAGATTCTAATCTCTGAAACATGAGATTGGATTTGGGTGTTAACATGCCTTTGTCTCAGGAATTTCCTGAGATTAGGTTGGTTTCCAGAAGTTTAGTCCTATTGTTATGATACCTATCCCTTTTGGATTTTAGTTTATAGTTATATATATATCATGTATCATATTTATGGGTTGTGGGAATAGTTATTAGTATTGGTATCTTGAAGTTCGGTGAGTATCGGAGGGGTATCATAGAGAGGGGAGATGGATTTCATTCAAGTGTTTGTGAATTGGACTTAGCTTGTGTGTGTGTGTGCATTAGTGCTTGATAGGATAGCATGTATAACTAATAAGTTGTGTGGGTATACAGATTAAGAGATAGGGGGGCAGGGCCTGAGTGTGCTCAATCCAGGTTCAGAACAGGTACAGCAAGGGGGGAGGGTCTAGCCTATTGCTGTGAGTAGGAGTGTGTAGTGTTACACTGCACACAGGAAGCTGCAGAGCCTACAGGGCCTGTGTGCAGATCATCAAGTCTGTGCATATAGGTCAGTGCACAACAGATGGGATGAGGGGGGGGGGAGTATCTGCAAGGTACTAGCAGGGGTATTCAGAAGTAGAGGGGGAAGGAACTCTCATGGTAGTATTCCTATTTTGTCAAATGTCTAGCCCAGGCTATAGTCCAGATTCATATTCTATGTTCAATCCATGGATATTCAACTTGGTTGGCCTTAAGTCTTTGTCCACTTCATTGACTAATACTTGGTTCAGTCTTGTGATGTGAGGGTGTATCCTATTGGCTTTAGTTTTAGAGTTGGGATATGGGATTCGGGTATGGTGTGAGGGTTAGAGAGGGTTGGCCATGGTGTGTTAGGTTCCTGAGATGCAGTAACACACAACCTTAGCCCTTCATTTCAGTTTTTACCTGCATACAACATGAAGGGTTCATATATATCATGCATTATGTATATATATGTTCTATATAGGTATATGTGGACATGTATTTGAGGGATAGACATATGAAATTATGTTAGGATCATACATGATGAATTAGGGTAGTGTGTGTTATGGGTATTTGAAGTTGAGGGCTAGGATAGTGGGTTGGTATCCTATGTATTAGTGTAGTTGGACTGGAATATTATATATGTATATATATATGTTATAAAAGTTATCCTTGAGTAGGATTTATGTATATGATATAGGGTTATGTCGATAGATGAGATAATGTATTGTGATTTTGGGTAAGATATGAGGAGTTCACATACTTGAGTATGTATATAGGTTAATTGATGTGGGGTTAGATATATATTTTATACAAATAGATAAGGATATATAAGAGGTATGGTATGTATATGTTCTATATGGGGATATGTATATGTGATATAGTACTAAGGTATCCAAGGGTATTAGCCTATGGATTATGAGATAGCCTATGGAATGACATAGAGATTGACCCACTAGGTCCAAGTGACTTTGTTGACTAGAATTGACCTAGGGTTGACCCAATAGTTCAGGTTTGACTAGAGTTGACCAAAAGTCAACATTGAGCCTAAATGTGACAAATTGACCTAGTTTGACCTAGACAGTTGACCAGGTTTGACTTAGAGTTGACTTTGACCTAGATTGGCCTAGAAATTATGTAGATTGCATCATAAATATCATTTACCTTGTTTTAAACATATTATAACCTGTACTGCTCTATTTAGGACATTGTGACTCCGGTGCAGACATCTGATATTACATTACTCTTTTCAGAGTAGCAGGCGAGTACATTCTCTGATAGTTCTTTCATTTACTTGTCAATTACTGTACTTCAGTTCTAGATAGTTTTATGTGATTCTTACAACACGTATGGATATTTCTGGATTCATGTATGCGACACATATACCATTAGTCTGGCCTCTATTTCTGGAATCACTACTGGCATCATCTTCTGGAACCACTACTGGCATCACCTACTGGAATCACCCTGGAATCTTTTGTTGGTATCATTATGTTTGGCTGGACTCATCCCGATTTCTTGTGTCGTTTTCTGGATTCACTTGTACTTGCTGGGCGAGGAAATATTGGAATAGGCATGTGAACATACCCAAATACTGGAACCACTCCCTTGGAATTATACTGGAATGATAGCCATCTCACACCCGGCCAGGTGTGTGATGTGCCGTATTACCTACAGCCGTTCACATGTCGGTCCCGATATTTTAAAATACACTGTTAGAGTATAGGCTGGACTCACCCTGAAATTATTGATCACATTGACTGGAACCATCCCGTACTGGACTCATCTTGTATTAGATTCGTCTGGTACTGGACTTTCGTTGGAGTCACACATGTCTATATTACAGTCTGGACTCATATCATGCTACTCTAGTTCAGCTAGATTTTATTTTTCAGTCTTCATTGCCATGCTTCTCTTCTTGTTTAGTTATTTCCCTTTCTTTGTACCTTAACTGTTCTCTATATCATTACCTGTATAAAACTGCTATATTTCATCAATAAAACTGTTTATAACTGCTTTATAGTTCTCTGTCATTTAATTGAGATTTTTTGATGAGTTGTACTCGTTCCTGTCCTGACTGGACCTGTTGAAATTTTACAGATGATTGTCCTGAGGATACGTGCCCTACATATTATGGACCCGGAGACGGGATGACTACCTTTGGCCTCGACTCTCAGGAGTGATCGGGATTTAGTTAATAGACTAGTATCTGTTTTCATGTTGATCTTGTTATAGAAGTTTTGAGACTTGTGTAGTATTTGAGATTTGTTGAGAGTTGTTATTATTTTAGTATTTATTCTTCTATTCTTAGTTTAATTCTTCTGTGTTTATCTTATCGTGCTTAGACTGTGATTGAGTTCAATATCTTATACTTGTCCTCCGTTCGGAGTTGATCTTGATGAGTACATTATAATTGCGTGAGTTGCTGGTTAGATAGTAACCTAGGACAGCGTTCTACCGCCGACACTGCGGCGTAGGCTGGGCATCGTTACGTACTCGTACCCTCACAGTGGGTGCGGGTCGTGACACCCATGTCTTATGCAGTTGTGACTGTATCTCGGGATAGTGGCATACTCTAATGTACGTGGTTGGACTAGTTCTATCATGTTCTCTAGTATTTTGGTTCTAGGGCATGACATCTTCCAAGAAACAAACCCGACACCCAGAACCCCAACTTCCCCTGCTACATATCCACCTTCCTCTGTGTCCAATATGCTCCCTCTGGGGTATTTCTTCTAGGACTAGTTCTATCATGTTGTCTCTTCTTCAAACCCTTATGCTAGCTGAGCTAGCAAGCTCATCAGTTTCCTTCTGTGGTTGGGCCCCTTTCACATATTCTTCTGAGCACTAAGAAGTAACGTAGCCAAAACTTTTACAGCCGGAGCATCTCGGTGAAACCCACTCTTAATCAACTTTCTAGAATAAGGCTTCCCGATTATGTAGCTCTATTTCAAGTTCCTTCACCAAGGCATCCATTGCATTAACCTCCGTAAATATTCTCTCATATGATAGCCTCTCCTTTCTTACGGTAAGGATGTCTGTACGAAGAGGATTGTCAATCCCACTAGCCAACTTCATAATGGCTGGAGTACTCGACAATTGCGGGAGAAGCCAGAAAAGTCTATTCCAGATTGACACCGCAGAGAGATGATCTCGAGCAAAGTCTGACGATGGGTCCTGTCACCCCCAATTTTTAGGAACAGGGATATTTTTGTCATTTTGTACTTTTGAATATATTTGAAATTTATTTTATTATTTATGATATTGTTTTGGGGTTATTTGAGTCGGGTTCGAATTTCAGCTCATTCCGACTTGTATCGGGAACCCGGGGTAGCGTAGACTCTGATCGGGATCCAGCTGGAACCGACCAACTTGTCATGACCAAACCCAGATATTTATATTTGACTAATCCCATTTGATTTTAGTGGGATTAGGGATTAAAATTTGATTTAGAACTTGAAATTAGGAGTTTTCAAGTTACCATTTTGACCCCAACTCAAACCACTCATTTCTTTAACTTAGAGGGCATTTTGGTAAATTGCCAAATGCCCCCAACCCTCTGAGATGTGGCCGGCCATGTATGGAGCACCCCCTCTCCTTGCTTCACTTCAAAGCAATCTCTCTCTCTTCATTTCATTTCTTTAAAAGCTCCTTCCCTCTCAAGAAATCAATTAGGTATGCTTTTAAAACCTTCATTAATTCTCTTTTGCATTTATTTCCTTCACCATAAATGAGGAGGAGACCACCCTCTACATTTTTCCCATAGAATTTGTAGGTTTCCCTAGAAATCTAGTTTAAGAATTTAATTAGGGATTTTCCTTTAGAGAGGAGTATATATGTATATATATGTGTATATATATTTAATTATATGTATTTGAGTGTGTGTAGAGAGTGGTGGTGGTGGTATTGGTGTCATGAGAATAGTGGTAGTGGTGTTGAGAGTGTGTATTTATATATATATATATATATATATATATATATATATATATATATATATATATATATATATATATATATATATATATATGTGTGTGTGTGTGTGTGTGTGTGTGTGTGTGTGTGTGTTTGTATATATATATATATATATATATATATATATATATATATATATATATATATATATATATATGTATGTGTGTGTGTGTGTGTGTCTGTATATATATATGTATAGATATGTGTGTGTGTATGTAGATATGTATAAGGAGGAGAATGAGATAGAGGAGAATAGGGAGGAGAATGAGGAGGAGAATGAGAAGGAGAATAAGGAGGAGAATGAGAAGGAGGAGAATGAGGAGGAGAATGAGGAGGAGAATAGGGAGGAGAATGAGGAGGAGAATGAGAGAGAGGAGAATGAGGAGGAGAATAGGGAGGAGAATGAGGAGGAGAATGAGAAGGAGAATAAGGAGGAGAATAAGAAGGAGGAGAATAGGAAGGAGAATGAGGAGGAGAATAAGGAGGAGAATGAGAAGGAGGAGAATAAGGAGGAGAATGAGAAAGAGGAGAATGAGGAGGAGAATAAGGAGGAGAATGAGAAGGAGGAGAATAAGGAGGAGAATGAGAAAGATGAGAATGAGGAGGAGAATGAGGAGGAGAATGAGAAGGAGGAGAATGTGGAGGAGAATAAGGAGGAGAATGAGAAGGAGGAGAATAAGGAGGAGAATGAGAAAGAGGAGAATGAGGAGGAGAATAGGGAGGAGAATGAGGAGGAGAATGAGGAGAAGAATAGGGAGGAGAATGAGAAGGAGGAGAATAAGGAGGAGAATGAGAAAGAGGAGAATGAGGAGGAGAATGAGGAGGAGAATAGGGAGGAGAATGAGGAGGAGAATGAGAAGGGTAAATGTAGGAAATAGGGTATTGATGAGATATTGAGTTTGACTTCTAAGATGGGATTAGAAATAAGTTGTCTTGGTTATATGAGGGTAGTTTAGGCTAGTCTTGACCTTCGTTGACCAAGAGTGGACTTTTTGACCAAAAGTCAACTTCAAGTCAACACTTGACTTAGAATTGACCAAAACCAAACCAGAGTTGACCAGTTAACTGAAAATCAACTGTTAGTCAACATTTGACTTGTTTGACCTAGGGTTGACTCAGTGTTGACCAGAGTTGACCAGAGTTGACCAGAGTTGACTTTTTGACCAAAAGTCATCTGTAAGTCAACCTTGACCCGAATTGACCTAGTTTGACTTGGATTGACTTCCTGTAACCGTGTTTGACCTTGGTTGTCCTAGTGTGACCTAGTTTAGCTTGGTGTAACTTAGTTTGACCTAGTTTTGACTTAGACTTGCATATCATGATTAGATTAGCTTTCCTTTCATTATTAAACCATGTTTTGACTTGTAGCATCTCATCTTTAGGTCTGTGATTACTCTGAGCATCTGTTCACCTTATCAGCTCAGGACCACAGGCGAGTACATTTACTGATAGTTTTTATTGTTTTGATATCTGCTATATCCGATTCAGTTGTAGCGTCTTACTTGATTCTCAGACACGATAGTTCACGAACTAGTATATGTCGGATCCTGTCATGAGATGTTGTTCCCAGATTACTTGGTATACTGGTACATGACTTGATTTGTTACTTGTACTTGTATAGACATGGACTTGGGAGTGGGCTGATCACCTGCTTTTAAATCTCGTGTCATGACGTGTTATGACCGGATCTTTTATACTATTCGGAGATGAGGAGTTATTAGTGGTTGTGTGATCAAAATACCCACTTGTTGTTTCACACTTGTACTCGACACTTGTCCATAGCTACTCATTTACAACTTTCTATGGTGACCGGCCTTATCTTCACACTTGTTGTTTCACACTTGTTATTTGTTCGTAGCCGGTCAGATGGAAAGCCTGAACATGTTTTTCCCAAGTCGATCACATGACGCACTAAAAATTCAAGGTACCTTTTATATTTATTATCAGGGAGGCTAAGTTCTGTTCGGGAGAAGGGTTACAACCCCGGTCCTTGTTTGGTTTAAGGGTTGTAACTCGGCTTCCGAATAGTTCCCAAGTCATCCTATATATATATACATATTGTCATCCTATTCAGTACTCACATCTTGATATATATTTCCTGTTGATTTTGTCTTGTATTTTATTACACTGTCTCTTATAGAATTTGTCAATTCATATGGAACTGATGTTGGTGTTTGTACTTGCTCATTTTCCTGACAGGATACCGTTGACAAATTTTATAGATGATTTAGAGGCAGATTGCCCGACCTATTATGGGGTCGAGTCAGATGGAGTAGACCCGGACTGTGGCTTGTT
>JANAVB010028198.1:7016750-7041750 GCA_029216955.1 Iris pallida | reverse complement strand
CCGACCAGAGGAGAGGGAAGGGTGGTCGGCCAGCGAAAGGAGAGGGCGGGTCAAGCTAGGGGTGAGCATTCGGTTAATTCAGTTTAAACCGAACCGAAAATCGAATTAAACCAAAAATCGAATAAGCAAAACCGAAATCGAACCGAATTGGCCCATAACCGAATCAAATCGAACCGAATTAAATCGGTTCGATTTTTGGTTTATTCCACTACCAAAATATCTCATATTAGCGACGCCAAACGATGTCGCTAAACAGCCACAAAACGTCGCTGACTGAAAACAGCGACGTATTTAGCGACGTTTCGGACATGTCGCATTATTCATGGTCGCTATTAGCGAAAACGTCGCTATTCGTCGCCATAGCGACGTAGATCGGCGACGTCCTACGTCGCTAGTATTAGCGACTTTTACCGACAACAGCGTTGCTAATTAGCGACGTAACCTTTCGTTACTGATTGTCGTTGTCCGTTCAGATTTTAGCAACGTTAAATTAGTGATTAGCGACGTTGTCCAACTCCATATCTGAGAATTTTTTGGTTGTCACGTCATCATTTTAGCAACGTTTAGCGACGTTACGATACTTGAATACCGACGTCCAGATACTAAATTAGCTCACTCTATACACTCTAGGATACTACGATATACTACTAGTATACTCACTCTATACACTCTTACTTATGCAAGTCTTTTGAGGCAATCAGTGTTATACTATATTTCCGAAAAAATCTAAAACTCTGATAGGCCCAAAATACTTGGCATAAATAAATTTAATTTCTAGAGAAGGGCTCAAAACACTCTACCAATCATACATACACTTCTAGGATACTCTATACACTGTAGGTACTAGGATACTTCTTAGCAAGGTTCTCAGAGTAGGTAATCCCCAATATTTTAGGATACTCTATACACTCTAGGTACTAGGATACTCTATACACTCTAGAGGATACTCTATAGGTACTAGGATACTCTATACACTCTAGGTACTAGGATACTCTATACACTCTAGGTACTAGGATACTCTATACACTTCTTAGGATACTCTATACACTATGGGTACTAGGATACTCTATACACTCTAGGTACTGGCACAACCTACATCTATACTCACACATATATATATAAATCTCAGCAAAACTGAACCCCCAAACTATACAGCCTTTAACCCATATGTGTAACTCTGAAAACTGAGTTGCATCTAACTCAAAATCCCACGCATATATATATATATATATATATATATATATATATATATATATATATATATATATATATATATATATATATATATATATATATATATATATATATATATATATATATATATATATATATAACATATACATAACTGGTAACCCATGAATAACTTATAACCTATAATATAACCTACCTAATATGAACAGAATTTTACCAACATCTCAGAAAAACTCACAGATAGCAGGAACCTAGTAACCCTCACATATACAACCCCACATGGCTATACTCTCATAAACATACATCATATATATATTTATCAGATATTATATATATACAAACTCACATAACCTCAGATATCTATAAATACTCATATCAAACATATAAATACTCATATCAAACATATATATATATATATATATATATATATATATATATATATATATATATATATATATATATATATATATATATAATCTCAGAAAACTATGAACTCTCAAAACCCAAATATACAGCAAGGGGGGTTTCTGTGTGCATGTATCGTATCAGTGTGTCTGTATCGTGTCGTGTCGGTTAGGGTTATGTATACATGTATGCGGTTGGGTCGGGGTTGTCGGAGCAGAGTACGAAGGGGTCGGCGGTGGAGGAGCGGCGACGAGGACACCAGCGGGCGAAGGGGGTCACTGGGGCAGGGAACGAGGGGGAGGAGTGTAGTCGGAGGGAGGGGTCGCCGAGAGGGGGGGTCGGCAGAGGGGAGGGGGTCGCCGGAGACGAGAGGGGAAAAGGGAGAAAGATTTGGGGCTCTCGAACGGGAGAATGAAATTTGGGGTGAAAAAATAAAATCGATCGGACCAGCAAACCTTTTAGTGGTGGCCCGTACAGGTCTATCCTAATGGTACCTAGGTATTAGTATACTATTGGAGGACTTGATTACACTAGAAAAACTTGATCACAGCATAGGAAATCGGGTACATCGGGTATATGGATATTATATAAACACTTGTTGTTTCTAGGTTTAGGATATTTAACAGTTTTTTGTTTTTCAAATGATTCAGACACACAAATATAGGAATCGTCGATTCACCTGCACTTGATGCTTCCGAGCTTTCACTACCTTCTACCACCCTACTATCCCCATGGGTAGTACGCAGTTGATTGAGATGTTCGAAGAGTTCCTTGACACCCAGAGGGAGCATGCTATCCTTTTTCAAGCCAGACTTGTGGATGCACTCTCCGAGCCAAGAAGGACTTTTGATTTCCAGACTCTCGGATCTTTGGATTTCCCCGACGCCGAGCACATTCTTCGCACCAAGAAGCAGATCGAGAACTTGAAGCCGCCTCTTCTGAAGATCATCAAAGTCTTTGAGGACCTGACTCCTCTTAAGATTGGAGCTACCAGTCAGCAGATCTTGAACGTAGCACGGACAGTAGAACGAGATGGGGAGCTAAAATTCCATAGAGACATGAAGACTTATGACGGAAACGACAACAACTGTGGATCCGCAAAGTGTCGCCACACTCAGACAGTGCTTCTTCAGCCCAGCGGAGATTCAGATTCAGATCCAGTCGACGATTATTTATAGTTCTGCCACCTCTCAGGACACCACTATGAAGAGTGCCGCAAAAGACGGAGGCTATGCTTGTACTATGAATCGCATGCCCATCAAGTTAAGGATTGTCGGAGACTGTTGATCACACTGCCCAAGGACAATCACGAGTAGCATCAGGACTACAGCAAGGGGACCCACCTCTCTAGATTTCGCAATCACATGGAGCATTACCGCAGGAACCAGTCTACGTCAGGACAGTTGAAGAAGGTTGGAGAGATTTTCGTCCCGGAGGAATACTGAAGATAGACTGAAGACAGAAGATTTCTTTTGATGGTTGGAAAAATCATGTATCTTGATTCGTAATCCAGTCTTCCCTTAAAATTTCTCTTAGCACTTAGATCATTTCTTACAACTTTTCGTTTTCTATTTTTGAAACCTGGGATGATATTCGAAACTTATTTCGAGATATTGTTCCTTTTCAGTAAACATGTTTCATATCCACAATTCGATATTGTTTGAAATCCACTACTCGATACTGTTTGCCTATTTCCTTTGATAATTTCGATTTTATATTCGAGAGTTGTTGTTCACTACTTGTTTCGACCTTCTCCTATCCAAGATTTCGTTGTTTTTCGGGATACTTGTTCCTACTTGTTATTGATATTCTGTTCGCTAATCAAATTTGTACTATTCGAGATTTATTCCTGCTTGAAATATCATTCTGAAACCATGTTTGAATCTTCGCTTCTATTAATGCTTGTTTGAGATTCTATTTCCTATTTTGACTTTATTCGGGACTCGCCCTCTATTTACGACTTTGTTTACTATTAAGATTCGCTTGTTTCATATTTACGATCCAAAATCTTGTTTCCTATTGGAACCTGTTTTCTAGTCACTATACAATACCTTGTTTCCTTGTTGAAATTTCTATTCGAGATTTTGTTTCTTATTCACTACTTTGTTGATACTTGATTTTCTATTTTTTGACTGTGTACCCTACTGGAGATTTCGTTTTCTATTCGGGATTTGCTCAAGATTTCATTGTTATTCAAAATTTTATTGAAACTTGTTTCCGATATGAGATTGTATTCCTTATTTTAAAATTTTCTCCTATCTGATACTTTGCTTCTGTTCATCCTTCGAGACTCTGTTATTCCTTCGGGATAACGTCCCACATATGGAATCTTGTTACCATTCCAGGTTTCATTTGAGATTTCGGTTACCATTTGAAACTTTATTCACAGTTGAGGTTTAAAAATTTTTTTGTTGCCTTTGTACTCACTATTCCTTGATTGGATCTGTTGTCGTTTCTTAGTACCTAATAAACCCTTGTATTCTAACAGGCAGATAATACCATTTTTGTGACTTGGACTATGAGAACCCATTTTGAATTCCTTGAATTCTTTTTGAAATTCCTATGGATAAGGTCAAGAGACTACTCAATGACCTACTAGGGCGTGTCAGTTGCACACTGCAACCATTATCTGGATTATGGAGACTAAGGGTTCACTGCATCCAGCAGCGCACTGGCGAGCCAGGAACTTTAAGTTGAAATAATTTTAGGTATTTGTCGGTTTTCGAGTATTATCGAGACTTTGTTCAAAAAAAAACTTTCATATTTGATCTCTTGAGTTGTTTCGTTAACACTTGTTTGAATTGATAAAGTTGATAGAGTATTCGGTAACATATCATTGTTTGAGTCATGGAACTGAATGTTCGCTGCAGCCAAATGTACACTGGCAAGGCAGGATTCTAAGTACAGTAATTTCAAATGGCTATATATTTTCGAACACCCTGGAGACTATATATCTTTTCGTATGATTATTGATATTTCAAAAGTCGCAAATCTTTGTACGTTTTCCTTGATTTGATACTAATACTTCTTGGGTAGTTCTATCTGATTTCTCAAATCGACCGTTACAAATTCTCTTCCTACATTTTATTGTCGGATCATTTGACTTCCTAGACTTTGATTCCATTCCATCAGATTTTACCAAATCTATATTTTAATCATGTTTTGTCTAAACTTGATCTGATCATACATATCTAACAGTGATTCTCCTATCGTGCTAAACTTTCAATCATGCCTAGAAGATAGTGCCCTCACGACTTATCCTCTAAGTTGTAATTGAAATTCATTTCACTTCGTGACTGTTTGATCCTCGATCCTTGTCAAAGCGTGATATCTTAAACTTCTTGTGTGTACTTGGTCTCAAGGCTCAGAGCGTCATGGGATCGACAGAAGCACTGGACGGACAGCAGCAGACGGCCACTAGAGTTCACCGTTGGAGATAGAGTATTCCTGAAGATCTCGCCGACCAGAGGCGTCATTCGTTCGGCAGAAGCGGGAAGCTCAGTCCAAGGTACATTGGGCCTTTCAACGTGACGGTGCGGATTGGCGAGGTGGCGTATCGACTAGCGCTTCCAGCTAGCTTGGAGGGAGTGCATGACGTTTTTCACGTGTTCCAGCTTCGACGCTACATTCCAGATCCGAGCCATGTGGTGGACTACTCAGAGCTAGAGGTGGGACCGAGCTTGACCTACGAGGAGCAGCCAGTAGAAATCCTCGATCGGAGGGAGAAGCAATTGCAGAATCAGACTATTCCACTTGTCCGCGTCATGTGGAGACACCACTCCCCGGAAGAGTCCACATGGGAGCGCGAGGATGAGATGCGGAAGCGTTATCCTAGTTTATTTTCTTAATTGTACTTTTGGGATTTTGAGGAATTATATTTGATAATTGTTTTAGAATTTGATTGTTTTTATAAATTGTTGAGTTCGAATTTTGAGGACGAAATTTTTCAAGGGAAAGAGATTTGTAATCCCACTCCCCGAAAATTTTGTTATAATTTTTTTAATAATAATATTGGGTTTAAAATGAAATAATAATTTTATTTTCTTTAATAAGTAGCTTAGCTCATCATATTCTTCTTAAGCCCTTGCTATTGGGCTTTCGGCCCAAATAATTTTTACCTATTGCAAAGCACAGGAACCATTTCCTTCTCAATTCAGTTGTTGTTTAAATTAGGAGGAAGAGTACAAATTATTTTTCCTCGTCCATTTGTTCATCAATCAAATGGAACATTGATTGAACTTTTGAAATTTTCTGTTGTAACTGTCGAGGGCTCCACTGATTTCCAATCTTCCCGCTCTTTCTCCAAATCTCTACACCTTTATAATCAGAGCAGGTATCGAATAATTTCTTCATCAAGAGCTGCTACCAGGTTGTTCTTCCCCTTCCTTCCTTAATTCAAAGTTTTTCGAGCCCTAATTCGAAGGGATTGGTCATGGCAAAATGATACTGGGTTCCTGAGTTGTAGATTCTCCTCTGATCACTCATCTGATCGATTCGTGCTTTCAATTTGGGCAATTTTGTGTAAGAATCTCTGATCATTCGATCGAATGCTCTTTATAAATTTCTTTCTGAGTTTGAATTGATTTTGTTTAGTCGTTGTTGATTTTCTAAGGATCGATTCCTTCCTTGATGATGTCCTTAGAGAACTGATCGATCTGAGTTGTGTTCTTTCCAATGCCTCTTTGAGCAATTGATCTGTTGATCTAATCATTCGATCGATCAACTGCTCTGGATGATGATGTTGACGTTGGATTTCAGCAATCGTAGAGGTGAGGAGTTCATTTATATGTAAGGCTAGATCGGTTTTATTCGAATTCCTAAATTCCTTGTGATGAGATCGGTGTCAGGATCTGAGCGATTCATCTTTCCTTGAACAGGTTAACTGTTGTGGTGATTGAGGCTTGATCGATCACTGGTAAGTGTTAATCTATAAATTCTTTAGATTATCGTTCGATCCGTGTTTGAACTTTTGAATTCTGTTGTTGATCGATCATTCGATCGATCAACCTTTGTTCCTTCATGTGTGGATTCTTCAGTCGAAGGCTGTGTTGAATAGAGGATCAGTCGTGAATCAAGGATTTCACATATCCTATCAAATCAGTCCTTCAACATAAATCTGTAAGTAGTGGTTACATATGTTCAGATTTAAATGAGTGTGCTCCTGAGTTTTTGTGAGACTTCTTCGAGATCATCAAATCTGGCATCAGAGTTGGTAATTCTTAAATCGGATTCTTGTATCAGACAGAAGACTGATATCGAGTGGGTTGGTCATCATTCTATCAAGAGTATTTCAGGTAATTTCCTTAATTGATATAAGTTTTTAGGAATATTTTGTCATATTGGTTTGTGATATTCTACACTATTTTAGGTTAGTGTTGTAGTGATGCTAAATGGTTAAACTCGGTTGGAAATCTGGAAACAATGTTATAGTTACTTGGGTTATAGAGTGTCTGTGAAACCCAAATTTTTAGATTTAATGGATTGGTAGTGTAATATAGTTTAGTTTATTATTATTATTATTATTATTATTATTATTATTATTATTATTATTTAGTCGGTTTTAGGAAAAACATTATTTTAAAATATCGCTGATTTTTTATTGTGGCATGTCCCCGAACCCGAGTCCGGACTCCGACTCCGAGTTCGAATCCGACCCCGTTTCGAACCCTGATCCCGGTTTCCTAACCCATTATTTTCCTTTTAATTTCTGATTATATATTTAAATTCTATTAATTATTCTTAAAAAAAACACTTTCTTTCCCCCCTACGAGCTGGTCCAGCCGCTGGACCAGCACCTTCCCCACTCTCCTCACTTCTCTCTCCTTCACTCCCTCTCCACCACATGTTCACAACCCCCACTCCCCTTTAAACCAAACACAACACCACCACCACTTTCCCACAAGGAAGCACCAGCACCCCTACTCATTTCTCCCCCTCACTCTCAAACCCACTCCCGAGCTCTTCCCGATCCACCCGAGCGGCGACCCCAATCCTCGGGCCCGACCCCCAGGCTGCGCCCCCATCTTTTGCGCCGTCCCGTCGGACCCCGATGCCGGCACCCGAGCTCCCGCGACCCGCTGTCCTGCCGGCCGGTCTGCGCCCAAACCCGCCGGCCTCCAGCCGACCCCCACGCCAGCCTACGCCCGTCTCCGCGCGCCTCCCCGTGCGAACTCCGACGACCCCTGTAACACCCATATTCTGAATACGTATTTTGTCAAGCTTGTATGTATTTCAGACCTGTATTTATTTTCTCGGATTTTGGCATGTACTTGTAATTGGCTTGACTTGCAGATTTTGGTTCTCGTAATTGGGTTTTACCTGGCTTAGTTTATTTTGTGGAGGAGAATTGGTTTGATTTGGTTTGGTTTAACATGCATTGGAACACCTTAGCCTATGTTCAACCCTCATTCCACCACAACCCACCCTCTTTATTATCCCCACCTAACACTCTCTCTCCTTATTACTTCCCTCCATTAATTTCTTCTTCTTCGTCCTTCCTCTACACAACACTCCACCCATAGGCAAGTGCACCTTGCCACCACACGAGAATCACTTTTTATCTGTCCATTAGCTAGATTAGACCATGGAGATTAACATTAGAACTTGACATTTTGTGATTTGGAGTCTTCATTGTTCTAGATCTAAGTTTCTCTATTTTCGGATTTACATGGTTTTGATCTATTTTGGTTGGATTTTTGTGGGTTTTGATGCTTCCATGTGGAAGAGAATTCAATTTTACTCAAGTTAGACATTTGAAAATCTAGATTTTATTTTGATTTGACCAATGATATGAAGATTTGAACTTTGGTGTTCTTGAAGAGTTCCTCTCGGCCTGGAGTAGCAGACTGCAGCCTGCGCTCTTTAGCGCAGTGCTGGACTGCGCATCCCCTCTCGGCCTGCGCTCTTTAGCGCAGCGCTGACCGCGCCGCTTGCCCCTTGGCAAATTGCGCTCAGCCCCCTGCGCAGCTCACCCCTGCGCGGATGGCTCCCGCGCAATCTAATCCTGCGCGCTTGGACCCTGCGCACTCCACCCCTGCGCAGTTCATTCCTGCGCCAACCATTCCTGCGCAGTTCATTCCTGCGCCAACCATTCCTGCGCAGTTCATTCCTGCGCCAACCATTCCTGCGCAGTTCATTCCTGCGCCAACCATTCCTGCGCAGTTCATTCCTGCGCCAACCATTCCTGCGCCATCCACTCCTGCGCAACCCGACCCCAGGGACCCTTGCGCAATCTGTCCAATCATGGAGATTTGGTTTTATTTTTCCTTAAGCTTGGCTCTTCTATAGTCCTGTATATTGATATTTTATTAGATATTTTACGTCCATTTTATATCCTTACGCCTTTTGTCATGAAATTGATTTTACTTAATATGTTTGGAATGACTATCGTACATGGCATGGTATGGCAAGGAACTAGCATAAAACGACAGTGATCCGTAGTGGTGCACTCCTGACATGACCAACCTGACATGATAGTGGTCCGTCGTGGTGCACTCCTGACAAGTACCCTGACATGATTTATCTTGATGCTGTTGCGACGGCTAACTTGACTCGTATAATCAACTTGACACCGTGGGTGTTCCTGCTTGCTTGCTTGTGCAATCCACTTGTCTTGTCTTACATCATGTCTAGGACGTGACTCCCTGGTTCCCACGGTCAGGGATTCATACTGAATATGGATTAGGCTAATGACTAGATCAAACTATAGTTCATAGAGAATTTCTAGTCACAGGCAATCTCATTATCTGGGCGCTCTTAATTGGACTTGTAGCTTGCCGACGAGTAGAGTACATTTCCAGCGCACTGTCATGTGTTGTACCCTCTAAGTCACCTAAGGGTATATCGTCTCCGGGGCGATGTACCCAACCATACTCTTAACCCGCGGAAGGATAACTGGATGGTCTGCAGGGCTTGGGACTGTGAAATTCTCATTGCATCTTGTTAGTAATTAGGCTTGTGACAACCCTAGTTAGTTAAAGTAGTAAGCCGTAGTAATTGCTTGGCCGCTTGTGAATGAATGATGTCTAGCCCTGTCTAAGTCTTGTCTAGTCCCTGTACCCTGGTACTCCTGAACATGATTGTTTCACTTGCTTAAACAATAATTGGGTAGGGACAAGGGGCCATTCAGGCGAAGGGTTACAACCCCGGTCCTTGTTTGGTTTACGGGTTGTAACCTGGCTCCCAGAATGGTTCCACGTCCCTAGTCGTTTATTATCCTGACGTGCTCTTTATTACTTGTACTTTTCTTCTATTTTCTTATGTTCTGATATGCTGGCTTTTGTTCTTATTTCGTGGCCTCCTTTGTGGCTCTTGCTCTTTCTGGGGTTTGACCCAGCTGGTTTTGTGTGGCCAGATTTCGGAGCAGCTCCCGAGGATCTACCGAACCTCCAGCCCGATGGTGGCGACTAGAAGGAACCTGGGCTACGAGTGAGTTTTCTATTTTGTTTCGCTCACTCTATTGTAAAATTATTCTTTTGAGGCGTTTAGCCGAAGAGCACCTGTTAGCTCGATGCACTTTTACTTACTGTCTGCCTACGGGCTGTAAACATGATTAACAAATCCTAGGGTTGATCATGTATGACTTAACTCTTGCTAGTTCTAGCATTTTGTACGACTATCTTCATGATCAGCTGATATGTAATATTTGGGACGTCTTTTATTGTATATTTGGTGGTCAAACATCTTGTAATTATATTATTTGCTTGAGATTGAGACAGTAGGCTCGACCTTAAGAGACTGATGGCTTGTAGTAAACCCTCATATCTAGACAGTCGTGACCGTATAGCGAGATGGACTTCATTTCAATATACGTAGCTGGCTATGTTCGCCCCCGCTCTCCAGTATTCTGGTTCTGGGGCGTGACAACCCCTGCCGGACCCGCGCCCGCGCGCCCCTGGCCGCCCACCTCCGGCACTGTTTCCCCGTCGGCCTCCCCCTCTCGGCCCTGTCCAGCGCCCACAGCGCTCCTCCCCGCTGTTAGCAGCGTACCCCGCGCCGGATCTCGACCCGATCTCCCGTTTCGCAGCTGTCCTTTGTTGTCCGCGTATTCGGACTTTCCCGATTCTGCGGGACTGGGTTTTCTTCTAAAATTTTCATCTGAGAACTCTAGCCGAGCAACCCAAGATATAATTCCGGTCCCGTTCCATTTATTCGGTAGTCGATGATGATAATGGTCCCCGATTCCCTCCCGGGAATTCGGTTTTAGGTCGACGTAGTGACTTTGGATTTTTCGGAGACGTTTCTGTGATGTTCTATGTTTATTTCGGATTTTTTTAAAATATGTTTTCTGGATTTTGGGCGATGTGGTTTCCGATTTCATTTCGGGAATTCCCGAAACTATATTTCGGGTTTCCGATTAAGCTTCGGGAATTATTCTGTGAATTTAATTTTTGTGTAAAATGGTTTGGAAGTTAATTTCTGGGTGTTCCCTGGTTTGGGACTTTTTATGGGTGTTTCGGCGCATTTTTCCAGTTTTGGGTTGTCCCGAATATAGAGGAAATGCTGCCCAAATTTTTATAAAATTTTATAAATGAGTTTTAAATTGGTTTTCGGAAATATTTTATTTAATTAGATTTTTGGACGACGACCATACGGTCCGTGGGCCCTAGCGAAATGCAAACGAAACCGGTTTTAACCGGACGTTGAGGTATTAGCAACAAATAGTGACGATTGGACCAAGTTTGAGACTCCTAAGATTTTATTTATTTTATTTTTAAGTTTTGTTTTCGATATTTAAAATACAAGATATTAGTCAGAGCTAACTAATTTTCTCTTATTTTAATTTATGTAAAGTTTGTAAGGGCATAAGCCCAGATTCCTATTCTGTCAGCTGTGTCCCTGTATTGCGTAGTCTAGGTTTTTCATTTATTTTCTTGGTTGATTTTTTATTTATTTTTCTGGTTGGTTTATCTTCTTCGTAATTAGGCGCTTAGTTATATAAATGGTTATTAAATATTTTGTATAAATTAAATAAGGATTTTTTACGATAAAATAACTTGAATAAAATATTGATTATTAACAAAACTCACGTTTTATCATTGAAAGAAAATATAGTTTTATATGTATAATATTAAGAATACAAAGCTTTGTGAATTAACCGGTAACAACGATTTTTCCAAGAAAAACCAGAAACTGGCTATCCAATTAAATGAGAAGCAACGTAGTACGCGTCGTAAACTGTTAGCAGTAGACTAAATAAACAAACTTAAAATTTGACTAGGACCTGCTACTAGAGATTGCAACTAGCACACCTAGCTTGGTTTCACAATAGTTCTAAGTCAAGTTCTCCAACTGTAGGATCTCGGAGACGAACCTAGCACCTTCCCGGAACCAACACCGTTTCCAGTCATAAACAAAGGCAAGTACATTTTGTGTTAGTTTACAATTATTTAATAATTATTTTATTGCAAGTTTAAACCACGATGCAACACGGAACTCTCTCTGAGAGCACTGACTGATTGACTGTTGGGTACTGGGGGAGTAGTGTTGAGTATGACCACATCCAAAGTAGTATAATGACTGTATTAGCTTACCCCTCATACACACGGGGATAAGCCATATCATATCAATAGGATACAACTGTACAACCCAAGCCGATCATATTCAATAGGATACAACTGTACAACCCAAGCCGGTCGTATCAATAGGATACAACTGTACAACCCAAGCCGGTCATATTCATTGCCTATTCACATCACAATGTTTTAACTGCTGGAGAACTGTTTATTTCAAATTATTTAAAAGTGCATAACTCTATTATTATTTTAATTGTTAGATTATCATGAATTATACTTTGCTCCCTCATGACTGGAGATAACATTTTTAGGGGATTTTGAGGATGCTGAGCTGTTATACAACAGCTATTATGACCCAGTTCTGTACCCTGTGGTATTGTCAGAGTCCCCATTGGAGGACGCAGGACTTGAGGCCGACGAGCCGAACGCTTAGCTAGATTTTTTCTGTTCCCAGATTTGTTGTTTTAGAATTTTGTTAATTTGAATTCAGCATTCTTTTCAGTTCTTTTACTTTCCAGTTGTATTATTCAAATGTTGAATAAAGTTTTAAATTCCCGAATATTGAGTTGTAACAAATATGTAGATGTTATTGTGATTACCTGCAATAGTGGATACAGCTTACTGTCGTCGTCTCAACAACGGTGCAGGCTGGGCATGATCCGGTTCGACCCAATTATTTAGGATCGGATCGTGACAGTATCCATCTCATAGAAATTGCATACTGTTAGATAGATAATCTGAGATCACATCTTGATTCTCAAGTTCTTATTTATTTGACAGTGTTCAAATGTCTATTTGCATAGTTTGACTAAATGATAGATAGGTAAATTCTTTGGAAAATGTTAGATATACAATGGGGGTTCTGTTCAGTGATAGAGTGAATCAATGTGCTAATTCTGAACAAGTTGTGTTGAACTTAGATTAGAGGATCGACTGTTTTGAGTTAAATACCAATAGTTTAACCCTAATGCCTGTCCTACTAATCAGTTTATGTCATTGTTCTGAGCCAATCTTGTTAATCAGCTAATTCATGATTATATGAGGACTGTCATATTAGATAATTGATGTCAGTTCTTGAACAGGACTGGTAATGGTGGATCCTGATAAGGATTAGTTTAAAGCTCTGTTCAAGACTGATTCTTACGATGGTTACATCAGTATCCTATCTAGAGAGGACTGTGATAGTTCTGACTTGATTGATATGTATATCCAACCTGAGCAGGACAATGACTTTGAGGATGTCTTCAGGAATTTAACATATGATTGGTCATTTCCTTATTCAATGAATCTATTTCCCTCTTTTGTACCATAACTAAAGGACTCTTAACCTAAGGAATCAACTCGGCTGACCTTCACTGAGATCAGGTTTTTCATAATTCCTGTTAGAATGTAGGATTTTAGAAAGGATAGGAATACTAAAGTAAATTTCTTTATATGTAGTTTGTGATTGATGAAATCTGTATATATAGATGATTGGGTACTAATGTATGGCATGGCTGAGTTAATCACTACCAGTTCCCCTGACCTGTACCTAGCCTGTATGCACTAGTGGTTTAATGTTTAGGCACTGAATTATAAGAGCCTGGGCATAATCCAAATATCTGAGCTATACATTACTTGTCTATGGACTGGAATCATTATAACTGAAATATTATATTTTGTGTTTGAATGATGTGGACTGTTTTGAATCAACCACAGAATTTCCTAGAACCTATACATAGTAGATGTTCAGATTTTTGAATGTGGTTCAGACCCTGGGATTGTGATTTGAGTTCATGACAGTAGGCAAGACTGTCATGTCCAGATTCATAGATATCAGCAGTAATATTAATTAGTGATCTGTTCATGATTGATATTTTAGTTGTTCTGGAACTTAGCTGCTATTGCTTCTGGAAATAGAACTGAGATTAAGGCTTGATCATTGATCAGAAGGAATGTCTACTGATTTTTGTTTTAGGCTATTTTTTCGTTGAACAGCATTTAGGATTGTTCTCTTAAACAGTCAGTAGGAATTTTTACTTCCAATACACTAAGTTCAGTTTCAAATGAGGATAGGATTGATAACTTTGGGATGAACTATAACTTTTTAGGAGAGGATATATGATGTTTAGGACAGATTACTACCTGGAAATTAGAAACCAGGATTGATCTTCAAATATTTGTAATAACTTGGACTATCCTAACAAACAAGACTGAGAATATCAGTCCTGCTATAGACTGAATTGTTCTCAGGTTCTACCATAGATTGAATTGCTTCTCATGTCTTGCTTAGGACTGAAGTTAGAATGTTAAGAAGTTGGTAAACCTGAGAATTAAAATGGTAATTGGACTGATATAGGAATGGTAATTGGACTGATACAGGATGGATAATTAGGACTGAATTACATCAGCCAGCTTTAGACTGATTGTATCAACCCTATGAATTGATAGGCTAAGCCTGTCCTGAAACAGCAAGAAGACTAACTAGTTGTAGCAGTTGTCTTAATGATTTGGGACATGAGATTTGGCAATGGATAGGTTAAAAGTTAACTTGGTAGTACTTGCTAGTAAGGGTCTGTCCTAATAATTGGATTTGTGGTGTGGTTTTAAGTAAGCAAGTGTCTTTCTTGATAAAGCCTAAATAGAAAAACTTGTAATCATTATGGTTTAGGTTAACTTGTACCAATTGTTAAACGTTAGCACTGTTACTCTTCAGAATAGGTTTCAATTTCATCTTTAAATAACTAGCTTATGAGAGTGAGTTTTAGCAAATAGTTATATTTAGAAATTAATCTACTTGTAAATTATAAACAGGAGGATTTCCAGCTATACATCCCACACTTGATCACCGTGAGTAAGGCAAGTATACTCCTCGGACTTGTTCATTTTCACATGTCTTGTATATTCATTCATATATCTCCTTGTTGACACGATGTATCACGGGATTGTCTTGTTTCATATTTCTTGAGTTTACTTGTGTCTGGGAGGGAAAATACTACAGATGTGTGATCAAACCCATGTTACTATTCATGTGAATAGCTTAGGCCCCGCATCGTGCACACGGGACCGAAGCCGTATAATTTCATGTTCATTGAATCTACCCAAGCCGATCACACACTCTGGATGTATTTCGATATGTTGCACATTTCATGTTCAGGTTGTATTTCATGTTCAGGACTCATTTTATGTTCCCTGTATTTACTTTCAGTATTCATGTTCAGTTTCATGTCTTGTTCTCATTTCTCGTCCTGTATATATATTTTATGTTTCTTGTTCATACCATGATGTTCATGTTCATTCCTTGGATATACTTAGCTCCGCTCCTGACTAGGATATGTTGCAGGTGAGCTGGAGGCTATCTGTGATACTTACTACGGGCAGTAGCCTGGAGGCACCTATGAGCCAGTTGATGTTGTCCAGGACCTAGAGGCTGAGGAAGCCTAGTCTTTTCTTTTTAGCTTTATCTGGACTTGTATTAAAGACATCAATATAGTTTATATTTGCTGGAATGTAATAACATTTAGATTTGTATATGAGATTCTGGGATTTGATATATTAGATGCTGTGATTACTTTCATTCTTATCTTGATTCATAGTTCTCCCTAGATATTGGTACAGCTTACTTCATCGTGTCTAACGACGAAGGCTGGACGTGTCCGACTCGTGTCCGATTATTCGGGAGCGGGTCGTGACAAAACCCTATATGAAACATTTTAGCGACGTCGAAAGAATACGTCGCTAAACGTCGTTGTTCACTAACAAACCAGCGACGTGCTGGAGTAGGCGTCGCAAAACGTTGCGGAATAAAACAAATTAGCGACGTTCTGCGACTAAACCGCGACATCTTCTTTCCAAACCATAATGCTAGTCGCTAAACGTCGCTGATAGTGACGTTCAGCGACGGCACTGTGACACGTCGCTAAAGACACAAAAAAATAGCGACGTATTTATCCGGAGTCGCTAATTTCGTCGCCAATATGATATATTTTGGTAGTGTTCGGTTTATTCATTTTTTTTGGTTTATTTGCACTTTTTTGTTAATATATATAGTAATTAAATATACCTAAATTTATTTAGTGTATATATATATAATATATATATATATATATATATATATATATATATATAATATATATATATATATATATAAACTAAATTTTCTTATTCGGTTTTCGGTTTTGGACCGAAACCAAATAAGAAAATTTAGCATTTTTGAAATCAAAACCGAACCGAATCTCTTATTCGGTTCGATTTTTCTTATTCGGCCCACCTGGACCCCCCTCCTGCTCCCTTCGCTGGCCGGCCCCCTCGACCCGTACCCCCCTCCTCCCTCCGCTGGCCAGCCCGCCCAACCCTCCTCCTTCCTCCGCTGGTCGGCCATGCTCGACCTAGGGGTGAGCATTATTCGATTTTGGATTGAAAATCGAACCGAACCGAATAAGAGATTTGGTTAGGTTTAAAAAAAATCGGTTCGGTTTCGGTTTTGAAAATACTAAATTTTTTTATTCGGTTTCAGTTTTGGGTTTCGGTCTAAAACCGAAAACCGAATAAGAAAATTTAGTTTATATATATATATATATATATATATATATATATATATATATATATATATATATATATATATATATATATATATATACACTAAATAAATTTAGGTATATTTAATTACTATATATATTAACAAAAAAGTACAAATAAACCGAAAAATTGAATAAACCGAAAATCGAACCGATTTAATTCGGTTCGGTTTGATTCAGTTGTGGGCCAATTCGGTTCGGTTTCGGTTTTGCTTATTCGGTTTTCGGTTCAATTCGATTTTCGGTTCGGTTTGAACCGAATTAATCGAATGCTCACCCCTAGCTCGACCCGCCCCCTCCTCCCTCCGCTGGCCGGCCACCCACCCCTCTCCTCTGGTCGGCCCCGCTTGACAAGCCCCCACCACCAGAGAGAGACGGGGGAAAGAGTAGGGGGAGGGGTAAAACCGTATTTTTAGACGCATTTTAACGGCTGTTAGCGGCAGGGGTACAAACTGAGTAAAAATAAAAATGTGTATTTTTTTAAACAAATGATCTTTAAATGCAAAAACACAAATCTAATGAGGGTTTGTTTGCACTTTGCTCGAAGATCGGGGGATAACACTAATTAAAATAAAATTGGGAAGGAAGTAGAGAGATGATTATCAATTTGGGAGAGTAAATACAAATAACTCTTATATAATGGAAGATATATTTGAGAGAGAGAGAGAGAGAGAGAGAGAGTATATATACTCTAATGGTCCCTCCCCCAAGAGAGTATATACGTACAATGGCCAACCACCACATGATATTGTTTATCTACCCCTAATGAGAACCGTTTAATGACAATCTACTCGCTTGATCATGGGCATGTACACGCGTGTACATGTTTTGTTGGGATGTGTTATAGATAGGGAAGTGAGGGGAAGAAGTAGAGGATAAGGGCACTATTACAATCCAATGCAATATTGGAGATGTGATGTATTTGGCTAAGCAATAATTATCGGCAACTTTGAGATGTGTGTGTTTCTCATCTAAATCTCGTGGATTTGGTGGTCCAACCCCCTTTCCCAAATTAATTCTCTATCACATGTTTTGGTAGCAGGGAAGCAAAGCATTAATATGCACAAATTATTAAATTTAAGATAATGTTCAATAATATCAACATTCATGCACATCTTACTTGTCCTATTTTTGGAAAATTATGGGTATGCTTTATATATGTACAGTCTTTTAATGAGAAATATGGAAAAGGAGTAGGTTTTATTCAGACTTTAAAGAACATTTCATTTCCCAAGTCTAGAGTACCGTATTAATTCAACACGAATTACATTTACATGATGGCTAAGTAGGTTACTGGACAAATTGATATGTCTATCACGCTTGCATTCATTTGTTTAATAGAATTATTTTGGTGTAAAAAGTCTCAAACAACAGTATTTTTCTTAGCAGATACATATTTTTTGGGAAAAAAAAAATTTATACATAGATTTTGAACTAGGTCATGATAAAGCAACGGGTCCTCGGCTTCCTTTTCCTTATTGTTTTTTCACTTAAAATTTGTAGAATTAAATAACCAACCGCGGATACATAACGCATCATGGTTGAATTATTCTTTCCAATTATAATGGAAGGGAAAAAAAAAATTATAAGTCGAAACTAGTGAGAATGTTAGAAGGTATATATTCAGAAAAATTGTAATTTTGATACTCGAACTATTCTTGTGTTTGCTTTATTCAAGGACTTATCCTTCTTAGCTACTCCAATAATTTTGCAATGTTTTAGCTTTGTAGAGAGAATCTTCATTTGCATGGTTTTGCTGATGTAGTTCTCGTCGTGCTTTTCTCAAAGACATTAGTAACTACTTCATTTTTTATTTTTTTTTTTGATATTCTAAAGTCTATAAAAATGGAAATTTAACATTAGTAACTATATGGAAGTTACATTTTTTTGGGGACATTTTGATTTTTGAAACGTTGTGCGATCGCACGGTTTGCACAAACTCAGACTAGTGGCGCTGATTGCGATCATTTGAAGCCGAATCTTAGAGATCTCACTCGCATCCCCTTCCTTCAATTTGCAAACTACACCATTGTTTCTACAAAGCTTAATTGCAATACATTCAAAGGAACTCCATTCTCTTTGGCGGTGGGGACAAAAATTACCTGGAGATCGTTCGTCGGATGACTGCGCATCTTCAGCACATCTTGTCGGCCCATAACCTGGGGACGGACATGTTGGAGAGGCAATGCAGGCAAGGTGGTGTGGCAGGTACGGAGACAACTAGTCGTTGGGTGGCCCCGGGGGTAGGGTGGAAACTGAACATCGCTGCGACATCAGGAGAAATAACTGGCCTTTCGTGCGGTGGAATTGTCAGAAATTGCCATGGCAACTTGGTCGTCGCCTTCTCCCTGTTTATGGCGGATGCCTCGAGCCCCCTGCCGGAACTTGACGCCATCCTCCTGGCGATGCAATGGTGTAACACTCAAAATATTCGTATCATTGAAATTGAAACATCGTCGGACCGAACTTCAAATATCATCACCAAAAAGGCTGCTCCTCCATGGACCCTGACATACAAGACCCGAAAAATCCAACAACTCCTTAATTCCCGTATCCGATTTGTACAAGCGGAGACTGGTGCGAATGGTGTGGCAAAAGCTCTGGCGATACTGGCTCATGATTACAGACGGAATCAGATCTTCTCCCACATCTCCGAGTTTCCGACGTAGGCTGCCATCGCCCTTCGTAAGGACCTCATCGGTTCTTAGAAGGGTCATCTCTCCTTTCATTTTGTTCCCTTCTTATGTTAACCCCCGGGGCTTTCCGGGATGGATAGTTGCTTTTGCTTTCTCGTATAGGCTTTGTCCTGTCGCGTATACTTTTGTTGGTCGCCGGGCTATCTCCCGGCGCCGTCCTTGGGCTTCTTTCTTTTATCAATAAATTCGACGGTTTCTGTTAAAAAAAAAATACTATAAAAAATAATAATAATAATAATAATTGCAATACATAAATGAACAAAGTCTAAGCTTCTTCAAGCAACAAATAAAGACTGAATAAATCTCAAGCCAGGGTATATCCAGCGAAACAAAGTTAAATGACCGACGAGGTAAAATGGTCGATACCAATCGATTTTGTTTTATTTTGTTTTTCTTTATATACGTTTCAAATACCTTAAAAATTTGTAAAAAAAAATCTCTAGATGGTAAAATTCCAACTAATAAAATTTCTAATTACCCATTAATTTCAAAATGGCTGAATCCTCACACATCCATACCAGCATGAAATCATTTTGAATCCATGTGACATGCACATCTTGAAGAAATGTTCATATTATCAATTTGAACGTCCTTGAAGAAAAAAAAACATCATCATACATCTTCATTTAGAAGCAGCAGTATGATCCAAGTATGTAATGTAATGCAATGCATATGCATCTCCTTGAGAGGCAGAACGTGATAGCAGCACAGAGCTTGGCCCCCATTATCAGAACCCCTCTGTCACAAATATGCATTCAGCACAGCACAGTTAATATCATCACGAATACAATTTTATTGTCATTTCTTTCAAACTTTGAGCAACAATACTGTAGTTGTAGCTGTAGCTCTCTCTCTCTCTCTCCTCTCCTCTCTGACAACAATGTCCTCTCTCTCCCTCTAACTATGTATGGTGTATGCTTGGTGCCTGCAGCCTGGTAGTGCAAGCAAAGCAAAGCAAACCATACACACTTTCTTGTTTCTCTCTCTCTCTCTCTCTCCCCTCTTTGACCTGTTCAATTAAAAGTATAGTATATTAGAGCTCTTTCTTTCTCTCTCTCTCTCTTCATTCTCAACCACTTTTTTGCTCACTCTTCTCACTCTTCTCTCTCTCTCTCTCATGACCTCATCACAGTTATAACCTCTTGTTTAGTACCCTCATTCACTCACTACCACAACTCATCAAACCCACTCCAAAGTGCAGAGCAACTCTCTTCCTCCTCTTCCAACTCTCTTCCTCCTCTCCCTCTCACTCTATGGCTGTTGGTAGTCTCATTCATGTATTATGTGTCTCCATAGCTTCCTAACTAGAAAAAACACCCTTGTCCAAATGGAGGAGGATTGGAGCAAATTAACAGTGCTGCTGCCTCCTGTAGAGAGAAACAGCAAGTGAGTGGGTCATCAACTTCTTTTGAGCTCACCTCTCTCTTGCAGCATTGTTGTTGCATGCATACTGCTGCTGAGAGTTCCTCCTCCTCCTCCTCCTCCTTATATTCCTTAAAAGACTGTTTTGTTCCTGTTGTTTTCTTCCTTGTGGTTGGTTTAAGTTTTTTTATTTTATTACTTGGGTCTCCCATCTCACAAACAAAGCAAACAGTTCCAATTGCTTGCTCTCTAGAGATCAAAAGAGAGAACCCATCTCTAACCAGTCTGGCTCCTATTCTAAGAAGCAAGCTTTGAAGTCAAGAGAGGAGGAGGTGGTGGTGATTGCCAACCTTAAATTCTTCTTCTTCTCTCTCAAGGTTTGTTTAGAAGCCAAACTTTGGTTCTCAAGGTAAAATAAGAAAATAAGAAAATAAGAAATATTGAGCAAGTGGGGGTTCAACCTCCTTTCCACACAGTATTAGGCTGCACTCTCCCTAGTCTTATCTTATATTTCACAGAGGTATGGATCTCTCTGGGCATGAGGGGGAGATACCGATCCCCATGACCAACTCCTATGTTGTCCATGGCCACTTCAACAGCAGGCCGCCACCTACCGCTCTCCTCCGCCAGCAACATTAATACTGAACACCAACAAGAACAGCAGCAGCAACAGCAGCAGCAGGCTGCTGCAGCACTCTCCAACTCCAACAGGAAGATTGCGGTGGCCGCAAAGGCGGTGAGGTACAGGGAGTGCCTCAAGAACCACGCAGCCTCCATGGGGGGCAATGCCACGGACGGGTGCGGCGAGTTCATGCCCAGCGGCGAGGAGGGCTCGCTGGAGTCCTTCCGCTGCTCCGCGTGCAGCTGCCACAGGAACTTCCACAGGAAGGAGGTCGAAGGCGAGCCCCCCGCCGCCTCCTGCCTCGACGCCTACTACCACCTCAAGGGAAGGGGTGCCGGCGGCGCGTATGGCGGCTACATGCCGAGGCCTGCAGCGCCGCCGGCACTGATCATGCCCCTCGGCGCAGCGATGCACGCGTCCGAGTCGGACGAGGCGGAGGAAGGCGGCTACGGCGGCGGGGTCGGGATGATGGTTGGCGGCAGTGCACCCGTGGCGAGGAAGAGGTTCAGGACGAAGTTCACGCAGGAGCAGAAGGAGAAGATGCTGGCGTTCGCGGAGAGGGTCGGGTGGAGGCTGCAGAGGCAGGAGGAGGGGCTGGTGCAGCACTTCTGCCAGGAGGTCGGGGTCAAGAGGAGGGTGCTCAAGGTCTGGATGCACAACAACAAGCACAACTTTGCCAAGAAGACCAGCACTGATACTACTACTACTACTCTCCAGCAGCAGCAGCAGCAGCAGCAGCACACTGCAGTACTGCCATAGCTCATTGCAGAGGCGACGAGCTTTAATTAATTGTTAGTTCGGTTGTTTCCATCAATTTAGACGTGGGTTACTATTGTCTGTTGTTAATTGATCATCTAGCATTTAACTCTTTCTTATTTCCTATTTCTTATTTCTTCTTTTCCTGTGTGGTGATTGAGCATTAGTTTCAAGGAATGGAGGCTTGGTGTTCATCTGGGCTAATTTTACTGCTTACTGCACTTATAAGTATCGGTTTCTCGTGTTTATTTCTTACTCTAGTCAGTTGCCAGTGTCACTTGAATGGAAATACAAATTTTCTCAGAAATATTCATCTCAGAATAGCTTTATTATTACTTTGTAAGATTTGTCTTACTAGCAGAATATCTCCCTGTTATAATAAGATGCTGTGATGATATTCTAATTATAACTAGTAGTACCTGAATAATATTGTTTTATGTAATGTTTAGATCCCTTTTGACGCCTTTTTAGTTCATAATTTTGGTTTATATACAATGTTTAGATTCTTCTTTCTTTATACTACAGTAAACACTTCTGTCAGTACAAAGCAGAAGAAGCCTCTTTGCCTCCTTTCAGCTATATAGACCATCACTTATGTACATTATAAGCTATATTTCCTTTAGTTAGACTCGATTTAGGTCACGAGATCTCATAATTGTAAAGCATTATTCCACGGAGGAATGTTAACCCATCAATGAATAAAGGATATTTCCAAGCATTCGAGAAAGAAACGACCGAGATCTACCTTGGGACCTCTCTATGAATCCGAGATCTCTGTACACCTTCTGAGGTCTGATCCAGGTTCCATATAGGCCCCCTCCAGCACTCATAAATAAGCAGTTACAAAATTACAATTAGGGGTGTCTGAGGAATCTACAGCAACAATATGATGGCAGTATAGATTGAAACAAATAAAGTAAAGATTGGGTTGATGAAAGTTTAAGCCAAGGTTGTCAAGATAATTAAAGTACCTGATCATGGTCACTGAAAAATAATCAGGTAATGAGTGCTGACTGCATATTTTTATAGTAGCTTTCTTAGTATAGTGCTCCAATACTCTGCAGAGAACCAAGTCTCTAACCATGGATACTAATCAAAGACCAGATTACTAAAAACTACATCCAACTTCCACCAAGATTGCACAGTTTACCTGTTAATGAATGTAACCTCATAACCTGGTGTTTTTATAAAGAGGGTTCCTAAAATTTACGAACGTAAATATAAACTTCATGGTGAGAGTAGACAGCTTAATACGATCAATATACAAACGAGAAGCAACGGATCAAAAAATTGAGAAGAGAATGAAAAAGAAAAAGAAAGTGAAGGTCAGAAAATTAGAAACACTTGCCTTACAAGACTAGTATCACCGTCCTTTTGAAGCTTTGCTTCGAATCGTTGTCATGACAGACACAAGTCACTATTACCTTCATGAACTTCATGTCAGGACAGACCTATTATTTAGTTATTATCATTTGTGACATCTAAGGGTAGTTTTATTGGTGGCGTAAGGGTTATGCAAATCTTAGTGTCTTGACAAGAAAGGTACTAGTATTCAAGCAGAGATTGTTGTTGGCTGAAGATCAGCTAAGGTGGTAGCAGCATATGCAAACAAAACAACTAAAAAAAGGATATCAGCATCTGTTGCAGGAGTAAGTTTGATCTTGTTGTTGCCAACAAGAGATGCAACAGAAACTACTAAGATAGTAAAGTGCAGATTTAGCTTAGGTAAGGCTCAACAAGTAACAAAACTTGTAGTTGTTGTTTGTTTGTGCAGAAGGGAGCCCACTTTGAAAGTTGAGAGTACATATGCAAGGAACCCAAAAGACTTTTAAGCAAGTAATGATGTGATTTAAGACCCAGAATGGTGGGACAAGACATGGTTCAACCTCAAATAACAACCTAATTATTATTGTACTTCACAAGGTTTATGTCACTTCAAGATCTCAAGTTCTAGCCCAAAAGTGCACAAGTGATGGTTTTATAGATGGAAAGCACAGGGGAGATTTTGCACTAATTGTCAGTAACGGAATGGCACATGCAAGTTCAAAAAGAAAGAACAGAGTTTCCCTATATATTTAGAAATGTCAAATGCTAGTTTCATCTCATCTAAGAACTCCAAATCCTCAAGTATCATCACAACAATCAAAGAGAAGGGAAAAAAACTACGAGGGCGACAAGTGTGCAGCTTGAGTCAAACTCCATTGTTGACATTGATGCTATTTGGAGGTCACAAATGGCAATCATCCGCTACCTATCTATGATTATGGGTTATGTTAGAAAATCGAAAGATTGCTCATTATTTTCGGAAACGTAACCAAATACATATTTGTTTGGCTAACATGGGTATCATCGAAAGCCACTTGGGAGAGTATAGCAATCTCTTGTTAAGCTACGACTCTTGATCAATGTGTGAAGGCCTCTCTTCAAGCTGGCTTGTCAGCAGTGAGGACCATTAATTTTCCAAGTTTAGTAAAACAATAATACAAGCTTGGGAGCATTAAGGATTAGTCTAATCATTCAGAGAGCCCATCAAAGGGCCCCCCTTCTGGTGATGGACTCCTGGATAATCATCCCTTATCATGTTGAGGCCACTGTTACAGAAAAGAAAAGAAAAAATAATAACAGCTACAAGCCACAGGATCCTTCTATCGGCTACAAAAATAAATGTTGATGTTTTGTCACTGGGATTGCTTTTAGCCCAAGCCTGAACTTGAGGCATGTGCACCATCATAGCTCTTTGCTCCAAATGGGGGTGTTATCTATATGCAATTAGCTTTGTTAGTCTTAGATTAGGAACTAGGAAGTGATCATTAAGGGGGAAAGGTGGTTTAGAACTTAGGTTAGCAATAGGCACTACAGGCACTAAGTAATGTTTGCATAACCTTAGTTCTCTCTAAT